>JAOTQR010034886.1:0-15837 GCA_025774065.1 Solanum ossicruentum | reverse complement strand
ACTATCAGGCAGAAATACAAGCAGTTAATTATGGATTACAATGGTGTATCAATCATGGTTATCATTAGGTGTTATTGTAAGTATACTCCAAATTGCTGATCAAGTGGATTAGTATTAACAGTGAAGTTCCTTGGTTACTGCTTCAATTTACTAGTGATGGTGGGGCGATGGTGTACTCCTCAAATGGCAATGGTTGCTGTGGAGGTGCTGGGGGAAGTTTGTCGGGCCCCCTAGCGAGTGTGTTCTGACCTCATGAGTGGATTTTGGACATATTTAATCAGGGCAATGTTGTCCACGCCCTAGGGAGCTATCTTCTTGTCCAAAAAGTGAGTGGTAGGAACATTGGCCTATTTGCAAAGGGCACGAACCAGACACGGGAAGGGCTTGCCAACTCTATCAGATAAGGCCCGGTCCCCCATTTCAAAATCAATAATTCGGCACACATATACTCCGTACCTGGACATTAGGCATTCTACCATAGAGGTATGCGAAGGTTGGAGTATATTGTAATTTCTTGTTGGCTGCAGCCTGGCGCACACCACTGAACACTAAAAATTTGCAGCAAAAGGTCAGAGATACTTTGGCGATAGGACACTTTGGGTTTGTAACCCAAGGCACTGTCGTCCCCTGAATGGCGATTCATTCTGCAATTGATCCTAACAGTTCAACGTGAGATGACAAATCGGGCATCCGCCCTCTATCCATAATTTGCAGGTGTCTATCCATGAATAAGCCATCTGGAGGAGATTGGTAATCTAGTCCAAATAGGAATTTGTTGATGATATTTTCTGAAATATTCACATGTGTACCACGTAACATCACATGTGACTGCGGGGACCTACCAAATGCGAGTTGCTTCTTCATCTTCTTAGACTGGGTACCCTCTACTGAGTTCAGTAGATTAGAAACATAATTAAAATAGAATTTCTCAACTATTGTAGGCCCATAGTAGCCAGGTAGTTGTGCTATCCAATCAAACTTATATGATTTAAAAGTATCTTTATTACCCGGAACACTGTCAAGTTGGTTCATGCAGACCCGAACCTTCGGGATGACCGACTGCCATTAGAACCCCCTGAACACTTTGTTAGCCAGTGAGTGCAAATATCCTTAGCTTTTGGGACTGTCTGTCGACCCCATAGAAGTTCAATAAGAGCCCTTCCAGTTTAGGGATCTGTCATCCAGGATTCTGCAAATAGTATAGCCTCTTCATCACTATCCCAGAGTGTGATCTCATCTGCTTGCTCCTAGCTGTCATGATCCTCAGCCTCCGGGCTTTGCACCTGCTCTTCGTGCTTTTGGGTGTCCTCCTTCTGTTCTGGGGCGTCCAAATCCTCCTCAAGTCCCGTGGAAGGAATGCCCTCTTCAGACTGGGGAGCTCTGCGTCATCCAAGGGAATGAGCCCATGTAGTATGACGGGAGTGAGAGAACACATTGCTTATATATAGAACCTCAGACCCCCTGGAGGAGTCATCACCTCAGTCACCCCTAGGTTGATGGCTAGATGATACAGTTGGGGAGTCATGGATATGTGACACAGGCTCATCCCTTTCACTAAGTCTGAGTAATTTACGGTGTGGACCCACAGCACCTGCAAGTGTTACAAAGGAATACAATCCATTAGAAATTATTGCACAAGTAGGTTGATGCACTAACGGGTACTCAAACTTCCCGCGTGCCATAAAAGTTACAATAACCCTTAAGAGTGGCATCACCTGGTCTATCATAGGGCCATTGCACTTAAGGAACATATTTGAATTAAAACTAAAAATTGACATAAGTAATATAATACAGGTGGTACAGGGTCAAGGGGACCCTATATGGCTCATGTGGAGTAATTTAAGCATGGTGAGGGGAGACTATGTCACGGGCAATTACATGGCTCGTGTAAGAGCACACGGATCATCTGTCCGACCATGAGAACCCACTTTTTGTCGACTTTTAGTCCAACGCACCAACACCCACAAGTTCATACAATTTCACCCCACCTAACCAAGATTCCATCAACACAATCGCATATACAAGTCGGTTTCCCCAAAGGTTTTATGAAAAATCAACTAAAACCACTACTTTCATGGTTAAGATCTGAAAAACTTAGCAATGGTGGTTTTCACCACCATATTCACACCCAACATCAATAATGTGAATTATGATGCATTAAACCAAGAAAGAAACAATTTGAACCAAGATCTACACATTCACACACCAAAATCTACACTAGAGGATAAAAAGACTAAGTTCATACTTGATGAGTAACAATGGAGAAAAGACTTGCTTCAAAGAGTAGAAACCCACACTTAGATTAAGCTTTGAGTCGTAAAATAGACTCACAAATCGTCCTAATGAAGATGGTAATTGTTGGAGTTGTAAGAGGGAAGGTGTGAGAAGAGGATAGAAAGCCATGAGAATAGAGAGAAGGGAAAATCTCAAATTGGGTTGTTGGGGCAAGTTTGAGAGTTCTAAATCCTCTTGGTCAATGAGTTGACCGTTTCTCTCTCCACCACATTGATGACCTCACGGCCCATACCACATGGCATGGTCCATTTGGGCCATTCTTCCCACCAAAATTGAAACAATTTAGCACTTACCTGGTTTTGCATTGAATGATGGCACCTCCACGAGTGACCTCACTGCCCGTGACACATGTCACAATCTGTTTAGTCGTTCATTTACCCATGCTTGGCACAATGTTTACTCATGTGGCACGTGTACGCTGTAAGGCTAATGACATGAGCCGTTTAACATCTACAGTTTGAGCGAGACAACTGTGAGACCGAAATTGATGAAATAAACACTTGCCTTCCCAGATGCATGCCCCAATACAGGTGCCACGAATCGTCTTCCGCCACATGACCCTTGTGTGTACACGTAGGACTCCCTTTTAGTGCAGTTTTTGGCCATTTCGGCCTCATGACATATCTTCCACAATATGGGCACTCACGAATCCAACATAGCACCTATACTCCCCTAGAAACATAAATCAAAAATAGGAAAATGCATGACATATAAATTAAAACTTTTTTTTCAATTACAATGTATGGGTTGCCTCCCATGGAGCACTTGATTTAATGTCGCGACAAGATGCAACCATTTTGACTCAAAGTCCGTCAATAAGAAAGATCTCAATCACTGAGGCTTCCCCTACTGCACCCAAGTATTGCTTCACTCTCTGCCTATTCACTTTGAATTGATCCCTATTTTCTATTTCTAACTCAATTGTACCATAGGGGAACACTTGGGTGATTGTATATGGACGAGACCACCTGGACTTGAGCTTACCTAGGAATGGCCTCAATCTGGAGTTGTATAAGAGTACTTTGTCACCAACACTAAAACTCCATTGAGCAATATGTTTGTCATGCTGGATCTTCATCCTCTGTTTTTATAATCCTTTACTCTGATATGCTTGGAGGGGAAACTCATCCAACTCATTGAGTTATTCAAGTCTCAAGTTAGAAGCCTCGTCCCAATTCATTTTAAGCTTATTCAAAGCCCAGAGTACCTTGTGCTACAACTCCACGGGTAGATGACATACTTTACCAAACACCAACTGATATGGGGACAGACCAATGGGTGTCTTGTAAGCTGTTCGGTAGGCCAAAAGTGCATCATTAAGCTTCCGTGCCCAATTAGTTCTAGTAGCATTCATAGACTTGGTCACAATCTCCTTGATCTCTCTATTGGACACTTCAACCTCTCTACAAGTCTATGGGTGTTAGGGCGTGATAACTTTGTATTATCGTACTCTATTCTTTGCGAGCGCAACACAGAAGCCCTTATTGCTGAAACGAGAGCCCCCATCACTGATGATAGTTTTGGGTGTCCCAAATCTGGAAAAGATGTTCCACCTCAAGAATAAGACAACACTCTTACTTACATTATTCGGCAGTGCAACCGCGTCCACTCACTTGGAGACATAGTCCACGGCCACAAGTATGTACTTCATGCCATAAGAGCTCACAAATGGGCCTATGAAGTCAGTCCCCTAGACGTCGAACATTTCCGCCTCAACAATTGGGGTCATGAGCAGCTCTTGAAGCTTTGAGATATTGCCCTATCGCTGGCACTGATTACACCAAGCACCAAGTCGTGGGCGTCTTTATAGATGGTGGGCCAGTAGTGTCAACATTGCAACATCTTTTTGGTTGTCCTAGCTCTACCATGATGACCCCCAACTTAGGAGGAATGACAATCCTCCATGATACTCAACATCTCTGCTTCTGGAATACATCGCCTGATAACCTCATTAACACTTGTTCGAAACAAGTATGGGTCATCCTAGAAGTACCTACGCATATCAAAAAGAAACTTTTTTTGTTGTGAGGGTTAAGGCCTTGCGGCATAATATTGCTCACATAAAGTTAGCAAAATGAGGAAACCAAGGAATAAGGTCAATAGAAGCTGCCAATACCTGCTCATTAGGAAAAGAATCATCGATGTTCAACCAATCCTTCACCCTTAACTCATCCTCCAACCTGGACAAGTGGTCTAATACATGATTCTCAGATCCTTTGCGATCTTGGACCTTAAAGTCGAACTCCTGTAGCAGGATAGCTCATTTTGATCAGCCTTGGATTAGCATCTTTATTTGCCATGAGGTATCTCAAAGTTGCATGGTCGGTGTGCACTATCAATTTGGTGCCCAATAAGTAAGCCCGAAACTTCTCAAATGCATACACCATGGCCAGCTATTCCTGCTCAGTCACCGTATAATTCTTTTGAGTATCATTGAGGGTCTTGCTGGCATAGTAGATGGGGTGAAAAATATTTTTTTTTCTTTTTTCAGAGCACAACACCCACAACGATTCCACCTGCATCACACATCACCTCAAATGGGGCAACCCTGTCAAGTGCAACTACCACAGGTGCAGAAATCAATTTTTTCTTCAGAGTCTCAAAGGCATACTGACTGCTGTCGTTAAACTAAAACTTATCATCTTTATCCAAGAGTTTGCATAGTGGGTGAAAAATCTTGGAAAAATCCTTAATAAGTCGTCAATAGAAGCCAATATGTCCGAGAAAACTCTGGATGCCCTTTACAGATATTAGAGGTGGCAACTTTTTGATATCCTCAGTTTTTGCCTTATCCACCTCTATGCCCTTATCAGAAATCTTATAGCCAAGGACTATGCCCTCTTTGACCATGAATGACATTTATCCTAGTTTAGTACCAAATTAGCTTCCTTACAGCGTTGTAGTGCCCTGTTCAAATTCAACAGACAATTGTCAAAGGAATCACCCACTACAGAGAAGTCATCCATAAATACCTTGAGGGTGTCTTTAACTATGTCGTACAAGATCAACATCATATATTGTTGGAAGGTGGATGGAGGATTGCATAGCCCAAAGGGCATCCTCCTGAAAGCAAAAGTCCCATACGGGCAAGTGAAGGTGGTATTCTCCTGATCCTCCAGGGCTATGGATATCTAATTGTAGCCCGAGTACCTGTCCAAGAAGCAGTACCACCCTCGACCTGCCAACCTGTGGGGAAATGATCCTTCAAAGTCCATCTATTCAGCTTCCGGTAGTTTACGAACACTCACCACCCAATAATAGGTCTCAAAGGGACCAACTCATTTTTATCATTAGCCACCACTATCATACCCCCTTTCATAGGTACATACTAAACCAGACTGACCTACTTACTATCAGAAATGGGGTATATCACCCCAGCATCCAGCCACGTGATGACCTCATTTTTTCACAACCTCTTGCGTATGGGGATTTAACCTGTGCTGGTGCTCAATGCTAGGAACACAGTTCTCCTCCAATTTGATCTTATGCGTGCATATCCTAAAGGAATTCTTATAATATCAATAATGATTCGATCGATAGCCCTCTTGAACTTTTGGAGGACCCCCAACAATGCCTCCACCTAGTTTTCCTAGAGATCTGCAGCCACAATCACAGGGAGAGTGTTATTAGTGCCCAAATATGCATACCTTAAGTTTTGGGGCAACTCCTTGAGCTCCATAGCCAGAGGCTCCTCGATAGACAATTTAGCTTGCGGTGTAGGTTTGTTCTGCAGGTCCAAGTCCAACTTTCTGGGGACAAATGGTCTGGTTCCCCTACTTTGCAGTGCATTAATGGTGTCTGCATACCCATTAATACCATCCTTTGGGAAGTTTATCAGTACTGCCGCCAGTGTGTTTCCATTTATTGTTTCCTCAAATGAGATTGAAGAAAGATAATTATCTTCCACATCTATGATAGACATCATAGCTACCTCTTTAGGTCTCTTTATTGCTACACACATATTGAATTTTACCTCTTCAGTGTTCAGTTTAAAGGTCAGCTCCCCTCGCTCCACATCTACCAATACCCTACCAGTAACCAAAAATGGTCTCTCAAGGATAATAGGAACTTCAAAATCCACTTGATAGTCCAAAATGGCAAAGTCCTCAGGAAATATATACCTACACACATAGACCAGCACATCATATAAGGTCCCTACAACCCGCTTTACTGATCTGCTTTCCATGAGTAGCTGCATTATACTGGGCATTGGGGCTCCTAAGTCCAGTTGCTTATAAATGACCAACACTATCAAGTTGATGCTGGCACCCAGATCATAGATAGCTCTTGCAAAGTCAAATGATCCAATGGTACACGGGATAGTGAAGGCTCCGAGATCTTTCTTCTTTTCAACAAGAGATCATGTAGCAATGACACTAAAGTGGTGGAGGTTGTTTTCCACCTTGATTATGGCTGTCCTCTTCTTAGTCACTAAGTGTTTCATGAACTTAGCGTAGCCTGGCATCTGCTCAAGTGCCTTTACCAAAGGGATGTTTACTGATATCAATTTCAATATGGACAAGAACTTTTGAAACTTGCCATCCTCAACCTTTTTTTGTAACCTCTGTGGGAATGGTGATGGTGGCAGCTTAGGAATGGCTGATAGAGATTAAGTCACTAGTTTGTCTGACTCTTGAGCCTCTTTGGCAATCGTAGGCTCTGCTAGTGTCACCTCAGTTTCTTCACTCACATCCTCAACATGTACCTCCATGGGGTAGGGTATCTTGCCTTCAATTTCATCCAAACCTACACTACTGGTTACAACATGGTCAGAAAGTACTTTACCGCTCCTCGTTGTTACTGCCATGCAATGACCCTTATTTTCAAGTTCTGAATAGTGTCACTGGGAAATGGCCCAGGTTTTCTCTGATTGAGTGAGGCTGATAATTGCCCCATCTACTACTCTAGTTGCTTGATCGAGGTGGAATGTGAGTCGACCAGCTACCGAACATTAGACATCTCTCCTTTTATATCCCATATTCCTGCCTCAGTGGATGCAACCTTATCAAGAGCCTTTTCCATCATCTCTTCTAATTTGAGGTTTCCACCACCATCATTCTGACGCTTACGGTTCCTATAGCCGTCCCCGTTCTGCCAATTGCCTTGATAGTTTTGATTGCCACCATAGTTCCGACCTTATTTACCGGTGTTGAATGGTCGGTAACCACCTGGCTACCTAAGAAGTTCGCTTCTTCATCATAATCATAGCCCTGATCATCAGACCTAGACAATGTGTCTACAACTTTTACCTTTTCTACGCCTCCATCTAATAGCCGCTTTGCCAGCAAGTCTAGTTGGGTCTTCATATGGGCCATGTCTTGACCTCGTTCCTCTTCCTTCTGTCTCTACTTCATAGTTATCTCAAAGACGAACCCAGAACAGTCTCCATCTCTATTGTGCCATGCTATTTTTGGTTACCTGATTCAAGATCACTACTATGTCTGGGAACATCCTAGACATGTGTGATGCCCCACAAGTAGCATCAGTGATAGACTTCGTCACAAAGTTTGGGAGTTATAGAAGATGACCTTCAAGTGCTCATCTGTGAGGTGATGATTGGGGCACTACTTAATCTCCTGTCTGAATCTCTCCCAAGTCTAATGTAGTGCTTCATTCGATAGTTGCTTGTGAGACCTAATGTCATATGTGATTTTCAGCTGTCTTGATACAGTGAAGAACCTTTCCAAGACCCCTCTTTTAACTCTCCCCAAGTACGGATGGAATTATGTGGAAGCTCATTCAGCCACTTATTTGCCACATCAGAAAGAGACAATGGGAATAACCACAACCTAAGTGCTTGCTGACTGACCCCTGTAATTTCAGACGATTGACATGTCGCCAAAAAGTTTAGGACATGCTGATTTGCATCCTCAGTTGCTGCTTCACAGAACAACCCTTTCAACTATAGCATCTACAACATAGTACTAGTGATGGTGAACTTAAAACCTACAGGTAGTTAGGTGAGCACTATTGCTCCATTGGTCCCAGCACCCTTGTCATCATCATTCATTGCTTGGGGCGGCTGAGGTACTTGGGGTCTTACATTGGGCAATGACACCTATCTAAGTGTTGGTGCTGGTGGTACCTCATTATCAGCTTAGTCATTGTCACCTAGACCATTATTTCCCCTACTTGCAGGATTCACAGCGAACATTCTCTGTCTAACTGCTTTGCGTTTTTCGGCATTCATTCTGCGGATTGACTTAGTAAGCTCGGGGTCGTAAGGAACAAGTGCTTCACTCTTGCTTCGGGTGTTTGGCATGCAACATTGGCTCCCTACCAAGAACAAAAATAAGAAACAAAAGTAAAATTAGGGACTAGTATTACAAATTGAAAATTGCAACTAATAGACTATTACTTCAACATATTCCCCGGCAACGGCACCAAAATTTTGATATGCCCAAATTTACACTCCAAAAGGAATAGTAAAGAGTTAGTTGATCAAATATAGAACTCAACCACAGTTGCAGTCGATCCCACAAGGAATGTGTGAGAATAAATCTATTAGCATTGTTTTCCAATGTAATATCTATTCCCGAAACTAAAATGCATAAATTAAATGGGTTGTTTTGGTTTTTCAAATTGAATTATTAAAATAAAGTAACAAATGAGTGCAAGGACTACTAGATTTATAACAATTAATGCGAAGCTAGGATCATGTTCCCCATGACATCTAATACGATTGCAGGATCTATTGGTAAACTTGTTCATGATTACCTATACAAGATCTAACAAGTTGTGTAACACCTAATTCACCTTTTGATCCTTCTTAAATGCATATGATTCATCACCTTTCGGTCTCAGAATGTATACTTACTAACCCTTGTTGCCAATCCCAGAATAGTCTTACCTTTTGATCTCAAGTATTTAGACTAAGTTAAAAACACCGAATTTTCATCATAGAACTCTTTTCCTAATCATAACATCCCATTCAGGCATGTAATGAATAAAGGCTTACCCTAACGCATCGACTCATTAAGGAAGAAATTATAATGAAGATTACTATGGTATATACGCTAATCAATCCCAAGATTTACCCAATATTCTTTTATCTTATTAGTTTGCCATGGTTCCCAAAACCCTATTTGTGGGTCTAGCCTAGTATGTTCACGAAAGATAACCCATACTAATAAATAGAATTCATAATGAAGAGCTTACTGTTGAAGAAGAATCCATGGATCACAATCTTGAACAAGATAGTTGAAATCCACAAGATTCAATGGAATTACAAGCAAAATAGTGTTCTCTTCAGTTTTTATTCTCCAACCATCCAAGACTGACTAAAAATGAAATAAAAATAGTATCTGCATATAGTGGAGACCTAATTTGATTTAAAATAGGAAAATTAACTTCATCATGGGCACGGGCCACTACACGACACGTGTGGCCATACTTCAACTCTTAATCTTCAATTTATGCTTCTGCTCCATGTGTCAGTAAGCGGGCCATGTAAGGACCAACTATCCACGAAATGGACCATCCACATTGCCTTGCACTTTTTCAACTCAAGTCTTCCTCATGCCCCTGTGTCACAGAACGTGGTTGGTCACATAACCCATGACAAGCTCCGGCTGGCACCACTTGTGTAATTTTCTTCCTTTTCGACGGTGATAGCCCATTGATGTCACCTTGAAGAGCCATGACACGAGCTGTCACACTCCCCACGGTCCATGAGGGGTTCCTTGGGACATACCTTTGCCGACTATCTCTTGTTCCTCCCTTTAGATCCTCATTAGTGCTATCAGCCACCAAGTGTACAGCCACGACGAGCCACACGGTCTGTGTGGTGTCCACGAGCCGTGTAGGTCCTTGCGTACCCACACTTGGTTTTATTTTTGCTCCTCTTACCAAGGCCTCCTCCAGGTGGCCTCCCATTGCCGTAGAGGTCTCCTTACGCGCATCCTTAAGTTCTTTTCATCTTTTTTCCTATAATTCACCCATTTCTCCATGCATTAGTTACTTTTCCTAAAAAATCACAAAAACAAACATCAAAATAACAAATTTGATTGGGAACATGCAAAAATCCTTTGTTTAAAGCATTATAAGAGTCATATTTCTATGACTCATCACTTCACAAGCAAGTCAGAGATATCAGAAATGAACTTGTGCATCCTTTCATGAGGATCAGCCACAAGTGTCGATTCATACTTAGAGATCTCAGTGAACTTGAGGGCATAATCCCTCACAGTCATATTACCGTGCTTATGGTTGATAAACCCAATCATGTTGTCTTCCCTAAGCTTGAGTGGGAAGAAACGATCCAGAAAAGCAAGCTTGTACTCCTCCCAATTTACAGCATTACCATAAACTCTCTCCATAAACCACAGAGTATACCACGCTTGGGCTATATCCTTCAACTGATAGGCAGCCAGTTCAGCCTTCTTCTTAGAAGTGACACCCGTGACATCTAACAGCTTGGTGACCTCATCAATGAACTCATTAACATCCTCATTATATTTAAACCCAAAGAACTCCAGAGGATTCATCCGAGTGAAATATGTCACTCTTGAAGTCGGAGTAGGATCTCGAGGAAGGTGGCCTGCCTAGTCTGAGTAGTCACCACTTGCGCAAGTATGGGAAAGGCTGTCCAGAACTTACTATTAGAGATTATCTCATCCATAGGACCTTGTGAGGCTTAACCCTCATAAGTCGGGGCTGGTCTGATAGCTCTACAATGAGGCATCTTCTGTAATAGACTAAGGGTACCATCAAGATTAAGAAGCCAAACTAACTATTCATAGCACAACATAAGACATGAAGAATGAGACAATTCAGAGAATGATATCATAGCCTCCCACGATTAGGACTTTACTTGACGCGGCATGTTAGACTCCGAGGATCATTTACAAACCTAGGGCTCTGATACCATCTTTGTCACGATCCAGACCTAGGTCCTGTATATGTCACGACGAATGGGAACCCGAGAGTCCCTAAATAATCCTCAAGATGCTAAAACTCGCATCATCGGTTAGGAAACGCATTCAACAATCAACACATAGTTCTAAGGGATGGGAAAGTAGGACTCATGCTATGGGGGCAATTCGGGACTTAGGATCTTTCCATCACAAAATATAGCCAAGCCATAAATTACATAACCAACTCACATAACGATAGTCAAAGATAACCAACCCAAAACATAG
Organism: Solanum ossicruentum; assembly: GCA_025774065.1. Lineage (NCBI taxonomy): Eukaryota > Viridiplantae > Streptophyta > Magnoliopsida > Solanales > Solanaceae > Solanum > Solanum ossicruentum. The sequence continues at coordinate 4,402 of JAOTQR010034886.1, read as the reverse complement.
ATTTGAGTTATAACACATAACATAAAACATAAGGAAGTTTACAAGGTGTCCACAATGCCTCTACATAGATGGGTCGGGGGCCAAGACATTCCCCAGGCTCACCCTTAATACATAAAGAAACAAAAGTATCAAAGATAGATAGATGGTGGATCATCCTTGGAAGATAGAACCCACCACTACAAATAAACTATGAGCCAAGCTAAGTGTCAAACGGTAGATGATCAAAGTCCTCGGTCCATACATGGTAATATCATGTAGGCAAAAGTATGCATTAGTACATTTGAATGTACTAAGTATGTGGGGTGCAATGCATACAACTTACCAAACCTGCATTTCAATATTTGACAGGGCACATAATATAGAAAGAAATATATAGCAAAGAATGTAATATAACAAGATGCCATGAAAGTCATGGTGTATGAAATGCAAATGATGCTCCTATATATATAGTAGGGATGTGATCTAAGCCGACATGAGTAAGACCAAGAAAGCTATTACTTGGAATCCCGATAAAATTCCCTCCTCAATAAAGAGGTGGTCTACTTACCAAAGGTAAACCATACTTCACCTTATGGGAACCTATCTCATTTCATATGAAGCAACCTTCCTTACGGGAACATATCCCATTTTGGATAGGATTTCCACATATAGCATATCATGTCACCTTACTTCACCTTACAGGAACCTATCCCATTTCATATGAAACAACCTTCCTTATGGGAACATATCCCATTTTGGATAGGATTTCACATAACCTACGTTAGGCACATAGTTCTAGGAAAGAGAGCGCCCCCTAAATCCATCGGTGCTAAGTCATCATCCCATAAGAATACTAATAGTCACATATACATGCTTTCAAATAGAAGTAAGTCTCATCAAAATATTTCAATCCATTTTTAGGCCTAGAGGCCAAACATTATTCATAATAATTCATATTTAGGCTCAAATGCCAAATCATAACTCATAGTCATAATACCCATGAATAGGAATAGATCATTCATACATTCATAATGGTGCAAGCACCCATAATACTCGAAGAGCCATAATCAATAGACATATATGTTATTACATTCTTGTCATAACCAAAATCCTATTCATATAACAAAATTGGGCTTAACCCACTTCATAATTTCCATCATACTCATGTACATGAATGCATATGCTATGAATAATGAGAGAATGACATGGGTAATTAAGATTCAATCTAAAATCAATAATATAATAAGAAATTCAAGCGTAAACATAATCAAATCCACATCTAAAATCATAATATACTCACCCATGCATAAACAAACCTTAAAGGGGACATGCATACTTATAATTCCATAAATGCAAAGTAAATTTCACATAATAGTTTAAATCACATTGAAATCATAAAATAAACACTACCCATGCGTAAAAAGAATTTTAGGATTCATAATATTCAAAACCCCGATTTAGAGTAAGCTAAAAGATCATAAAATTACTTGAAAATAATCTGGGTCTCCTTGTTTGGAAGTTAATCAAGGATCAAACCTACATACCTTCACCAAGATGAAGAAAACCCCCAAAGAATTTGAAGAAGAATTGAGTTCCCTAGCGTAAATGTTGAAGTCTCCAAGAGTTCTTTCTGGAAAGCTTTTGAGAGGATTTTTAAAAATATGAAGAGTGATTTTGAATCTTAGAAATAGGTTTTAGGTCTTTAGATGATCTTAGAATAGTATAGGAATTCCCAAAAGTCCACAAAAAAATAACTGAATTAAAGAAAATACCATTAATGAATCAGACTAAAAATTTATAGAAAGTCACTTGACTGGAGGGTAATCGGTCTGTGTGGCATTACATGATCCATTTGCCTATCCATGAACCCATATTTAGAAAAATTTCTAAAAAAAGTGGAACTTGGCTCAACACTTAAAAAATTTTTCACTTCGGAAGCCTCATAGAGGGCCTCACGGCCCGTGCCACACCACACGGTTTGTGGTGCTATTCATGGCACAAGACTTGGCCAAAACGTGGCTGTCTTAGGCACAAGGGCAGTCTCACGAGTCGTGATATGTCTCACTGCCCGTTTACTTGTCCGTGTGGCAACACTTTACAGGAGGGTTTTACGAAAACTTACATAAATTCTTCACCTGAACTCGAAATGAGGTTAAACAAAGTTTGTTGGAAAGATAACTCAAAGATCTTTAATTTGATAGGTAGTGGACCAACTAATTCTTTCTGTGCTAAGAGATATGCCCCTTTAAAGTTGAGCGTTCTACCTGTACTTGTGTCAAACTTAACCAACGGAAATTCCTTTAAACTTGGCTCGATGTAATGGACCCATGATGGTCTTAAACAACATAAATGAACTTGAATAAAAGGCTTGAAAGTGAACTTAGATCGATCTTGGGGGTTCCATAAGGTGTCAACTTGGCCTAAAACTTTCCGAAAGCAAATCTCAAGCATCACCAAAGCTATACAAAAATCTGGATCCTTACAAGAAGTTAATCGGAAAAAATGTTTGATAAAATTTTTGATTGTCTATTCATGAAGGAATTGGTAGTGGCAGATTCGCATTTTGCAGAAAACAAAGAAAGAAAGAAGAGGATGAGAAAAAAAAATCAGAAAAGAACATGAAAGAGAAGGCCGCACAAAGAGTTAAAGTGAAATTAATTAATAATCTCCAATTAAAAAAGGCCATGCAGATAGCTAAACTATATCAACACTTTTCCAATTGTCACGCACGTGCAAGAAAGTAATTTCACTTTTTTTGTCATGTCACATTTGAGGGGGATATTAAATTAAGTAAAAACTTTATTAGGGGGTAAATAATTATTCGTAATGTTTGAGTGATAAAATAGGTTTCGTGGACAAGTTCAAAAGGGATTTTTATATATTTACCCCTTTTAAATAGACACATATATTACTTTCAAGCATGCATTGTACAAACAAAACTTGAAGCCAATAAATACGCAGACAAATTATCAACCAACATGTATATAAATTATGGGATTAATATGATATTATGAAAGAGAAGAAAAATATTATCATCTCTCATTGTATATGACGTGAATATAAATTTACTCTTCATATAGAAAATATTTGTTTAAGTAGTATTGTCTAATCGAAATTAGTATTGTATTGGAGAACTTTATGTCACAAGTTTTTTTTAATTTGAATATTAGGTAAATTGTTAGTAGAAAAAAATTATTTTTTGTACATATTTTTTGGAAGAATTTTTTTCCATATTTTTGGGACAATTTTAAACTTTTTTTTATTTATTTTGGGACATTTATTTTTTTAAAAAAGAAACTTTTTTTATTATTACTTTATTTATTTTTTTACTATTTTCTTTTAGGATCAAAACAAATTTTTGAAAGTTTTTGCCTTTTTTTGGGACATTTTTTAAACTTTTTTTTTAAAAAAACTTTTTATATTTTTATGATTTGAAAGTTTTTTTATTATTTATTTTTGGATCAAGTCTATTTTAATTTAAAAATGATTCTTTGTGTATGAGTTAAACCATAATAAGAAAAGGTTCTCCATTTATTATGTTTATTATATTTTAGTATTTAATATTATTAAAATAATAATTTAGCAATTAGGAAAAAATGGTGAAAAGATGATTTTATCTAAGGAGGAGTTGTTTACAACGTATTTTTAAAGTGATAGAAAATAAATTTCAATAACTAATAAAATATGAAAAAACATAATTTTATTGATAAGCATGTGAGTACAAATCTGTTCCTCCCTTAATTATTCTCTCATAATATCACGACCCAACCCAGGGGCCGTGACTAGTGTCAATTGGGCACCCAGACAAACATTAACTCAAAAGTTCAAACATAACCGCTAGGAAATCTACCAAAATTTCGGCAGAGTTTCCTCTGTTTTACTGACTAACCTCACCTGCAAATAAAATCCAGGAACATCCCAGACAACAATACAAATACAATTTCTTTATACGTATACGTAAATGCGGGCCGACAAGGTCTCTGTTGCGGTCCTGCCGCATAATAATCATATCATACATAAAATAATGCGGTCTCGCTACCTGATCAAGTACCAAAATCATACCATAAACCATGTACTCAAGTATCTCTCATGAACCCACTACCCATTAGTATACATAGACCTATAGACATATATGCAGAACAGTACGTGTGTATACATGACCCAATTACAGAATGTGTGAACACGAGAGGCTACCAATAGCTGGCTCCTGAAACAATAAGGGCACTGTAGCTGAAACTGGAGGTCCTAGGCAAGAGGATCTCGCACCTGCTCGTCGGTACCTGCAGGCATGAACGCAACCCCCCCGAAGGAAGGGCTCAGTACGAAGGACGTACCGCATATGTAAGACAGGAAGTACACAATACAGATAGAACTCATAAACCAAAGGAAATGGGTAGACATACATGAATCAAACCTGTAGCAA
>JAOTQR010034864.1:0-15841 GCA_025774065.1 Solanum ossicruentum | reverse complement strand
TTTCCACTTCATTAACAATATTTCATCAAGCCTTCTTTATTCAAGACATATTTTTGAGAGATCAAGTTCATGATTATTGATTTCATGGTCTTAGGATTGCTGATCAATCACACCAATATATCAGACGACCAAACCATAAAAATTAAATTCATAGAAAATTTCTCAGCCTTACTCGATGACTATCAATCACTATTAAGAGTTTTTCTATTAAATAGAACAAATAATAACCTACCTCAATCGAAAAATAGAAATCAAGTGAGCTGATCCACCAGTGTTTTCCCTTTCTTCAATATCCCAAACATTTTGAATCTATCAAATATATAATATTCATAAGTAAACGAGTCCATAAACACCCATATATCTAGTATAGACATAAAAATTTATCTAATTCGATAATCTAATTCATAAATTTCAAGTCTAGAGCTTAGTATTAATTCCTTCAAATAATATAATTTTAATGATATTTATGTTATACAATATACATAATACTTAATTACCTACACTAGTATATTAAAACCTAAATTATAATATGACACCCATAAAATAAATAATGACCGATTAAGCCACAGATGATTACCCATGAGATACTCCTCATGCATATTATTAGTCATCGAAATTTAATATTTCTCCAATTCCCAAGGACAGAATATGATGTCACATCACCCTCAAAATTCCAACTCTTTCTTTAATGTTTCTTTTCCTCCTTTCCAAGACCACTAAACATAATAATTTATCCGTCTTAAATTAATTAAATTTTTAAATTTTTTTTAATATTCAAAATAATTAAATTGTTCAAAGTTTAAGATGAATATTTGAAACTTTTTTATATATTTCCCCTTTCATTTATTGAAGTTTTATATTTTCTAAGAGATAAATTATACTACATATTTATAATTTCAGAAAGAGTATTAGTAGAAAGTATAGTTTAAATTTTGCCTTTGGATATTTTTCTTAATATGTGTGCATTACCTAAAAAATTTAATTAATTTGAAACGGAAGAAGTACTGATTTATATATATATCGACCCAACATATTGATTTTTTATGCATTTTTTTTTATAAATACAACTAAAATAATTAGGCTAAGTTTAGTCAAATACCTTCATGCTAACACTTCAAAACATAACAATTAGACTAAACTCAGTAAAAAATCTCCACACTAACACAACAGAATGTTACCTCTGTATAGAACATGTGAAATAGAACGCAACACTTATGTACATCATTATTTATATATTATAGGATTCTTTCATCTGCAATATGTGTATAAGCACATTTGAATTCATCATTTCTTATAAGTAAGAGTTGTAATCATCAACTTAGCAGATAATATTTTTTTATCATTGTAGAAACCATCTTATAAAGAAATTTAAGATGAGTATCTGCAAAAAGGAAGTAAATAATAATTAATTAAAATATCAAAATGGATACCAAACTATTCTAAAAGTATCGTAAGCACAACAATATTATTTTTTCAACATAACAATGGAGGAGGAAGATGACTAACAATGTTTTACTAATTGAAAAACATACTGCTAAAAAATACGATATGTAAAACCAATTATAATTTCAAATGTTTATTCAAATTTCCAACAAAAAATGACAATTCAATTATAGAAAGTGTGGTATAAAAGCCTAACAGCTTTAAAAAATTTCAGCCATTGAAAACTCAAAAAATACTCAAAGCTTGTGCTTTAATCCTTTCCGTTTCTCTATAATCAAGGAATCTAAAAGAAAATATAAAGACTAAGCCTTTTATGTGATTTAAAAAAATATAAAGATTAAGCCTTATGTGTGACTAAGTTCCGCAGTTGAGTAGTTCTAATCCAATTCCAAAACTTCCTGATAAGATAACTCGTTATTATGCATATATAATTAAGAGCATATTACTATTAAAAGAAAATGAAGTAGATATAAGAGTTTTTAGCTGAAATAAAGAAATATTGTAAATGAAAAATCAAGAAAACAGAAGTAAGTACATGGGTTTTTAGTTGAAATAACAAGAATGAGATATTTATTATAAACAATAAAAGAGCACAACTGATATTTCTAGAATTGAGTTGTGTGTAAGTGTCTAGTTTTTATTTTTTTTAAAAAATATTTTAGAATAAAAATTTGAATTGAGCAAATCAGTAGATATTTGATAAGGATATTTATCGTAATTCTTGTATGATAAACATAATTATAAATTTGTATTCATGTTTCTAGAACTAAGTTGTGTGTAAGTGTTTTTTTAAAAAAATAAATTTAGAGTAGAAATTTGTAGTGAGAAAATCAATAGATATTTTAGATGGATATTAATCATTCGCCCTTAAATGATGAGCATAAAATTATAAATAATAAAAGAGTACAATTGATATTTCTAGAATTGAGTTGTGAGTGTCTAGTTTTTGTTTTGTTTTATTTTTTTAAAATAGAAATTTGAATTGAGCAAATCCGTAGATATTTGATATGGATATTTATTATTTATTATTGTATGATAAGCATAATTATATATTTGTAATGATATTTCTAGAATTAAGTTGTATGTAAGTATTTTTTTTTAAATAAAAATTTGAAGTTAGAAAATTAATAGATATTTTAAATTACTATTAATCATATACCCTTGAATTATAAGCATAATTATAAATATACCATTAGTCGTCCATGAATTGACTTTTCTATATAATAGAAATAGAAATATATATGTATTACTTCCCAACATAACTAAACATAAAACCATAGAAATTGTTACCTGAATGCACGCCCAACGCTGCCGCGCAGTTTTCTCGCCCTCTTCTTTCTAATTCACTCTTTTCTTAGGGTTGCACATTCTTCTTCTTTATTTGTTTTTTTCAAATTTACATATTTATTGTTTTTATATACTAAAAGTGATAAATTTTATTGACCTAATATTAATAAATATGGGATAAATAATATATGATATTAACTAAATTATTATTTTAATCCAGTAACTACATTAATTATCTAAAATTATCCCTTAGTTAAATAATAAAAATTATTAAATAGTCCAAAAAGCCTCTTTAAAATTCATGGGATAAATTTTTTATAAGATACTAAAGTTTATATCTCAAAATGACATAACGGGTCGTTACAATAAAAGTAAATTAGGAGCGGAGGGTTAAATAGAGTGCGGTCAAGTTTTATTTTTTTTTAAAAAATAAAAATGCTATCAATTATTTTAGGAAAGAATGGAGGAAGGGGTGAAGTTTGAATCTTTTAAAAAATACATTAAAAAAGAACTTTTAAAAAATAAAAGGGCAGGGAATTGCCCGGGGTGGGTGGGCGGAGTAGTACTGTGTGAGAAAAATACTTTAAATTTTATTTCTTTTAAAAAATAATTACTTTTTTTTAAAGATATTTTTTTGGGATAGTAAGACTCTAATCTTTAACTTTTAACTAGTATTACTACTTTATTTAATTTTTATAAAGGTAGAATATTTTATATTGAAATGCCTTGTAATGACCCGACTCAACACCGTGAAGAATTTTCTGCTCTTGGGCTAGCCTATCACAGATTTGTCCCTTTGGGCTCACTTTAAAAGGCGTCTCACAGTATATAGACTAGTCCTTTACTTATATACCCAACATCTTTTCTGTATTTTGTTGATGTGAGACATATATGTAACACCCCTCATGTTCTTTGAAAATTCCCTATCGTGTACTTCTCAAATATCTCAAAATTCATGCATAATTTTGAAAATCAACTTCGTATTTTTGTTCAGGAGGCAAAATTGTGTAGGAAACTGATGACCTTCGATTTTTAGACGACCCATTTTTTGCTATGGGGACCAGAAACAGTGTGCAGTTGTGCTTGCGCGACCAGGCCACGTAGCGCTTGGGGCGCGACTCAATGTAAACTGAGCTCCGCGATTGGTCCGCGTCGCGCCTAGGGCGCAAACCAGTGCAAATCTTTCCTTCATTTTTTCTTTTTGCTCAAGTGCACTTGGGTAATAACCCAATGCCCTTTAACGGGAATCCTTCATCTTTTCAACATTCCATGCCCTAAATCTCTTAAAAACCCTCCCAATTCATCACCGAATCCTCCATTCACTCTCAAGATTTTCAAGAACTTCTGTTGGAATTCAAGAACCCAAGTGAGGTCCTCAAAGTCCTATTACCTATTTCAATAGTTTAAGGTATGCGAGTCTTCATCCATGGGTACTTTCACCCATTGAGCCCAACTCTCTCTTTTTATGAAATTTCATGATTTCAAGGTTTGATTCTTTATGGTACTTCCTATTATGCATCATATATAAGAGTTATGTTTGATTTTATCAATTATTAATTGATTATGCATGAATATCTATTGAAAGCTTATTCATGGGTTGATTTATATCTATTAAAGCTATTTATTATATGAACTATGAAACTACAAAAGATTGTGAACTTTTAAGATGGATTTCATGACACCCAAAATGAGGGTTTTACTACAATGTTGGTGGGTTGATTGGAATGACTTTAAAACAAATTGATTTTACTTCTTCTTGTCTTATACTCTTAAATTGCATGATTTTGAGCATCTGTCTATATACCCACCATGTTTGACTAAATTTACATGACAAGGATTCTTATGTTGATGAAAGATTATTACATGATTTGCAAGACAAGCATGATATGATAAGTTATGGGCTCCCAAGCATGTATTAAACTCATGAAAGGTTTCCATGATTTACAAGAATTATGTTGGGCCCTATTTCTATATTCCTACCCTCTTGTGAGTGAATAATGTCTATATGAGGGGACAAGCATGATATCTATTTTACCCTCATGTACAATCTAAAGCTATAATAGGGGACAAGCATGTTACAATCTCTACTCTCATGTGAAATGCAATGCCTACTAGAAGGGGTCAAGTCTATGCATTGTTTTTACACTCTAGCATAAGGTATATGCCCATGTAGGGGTCAAGTATGTGAACAAGCTACTCATTCAATGTTATCAAGTCTTTATAAGTTATTCATATTATGATTAAATTTATGATTACTTTAAATATTCTATGTGATTATATTTAGCACTGATTGAGGCTTAAAGTGGGAGCTCGACTCAAAGGGTCTTTATATAAAGTCTTGGTCTCTAAACTATGTGCCACCACAAGATTATATTATTTCCCTAAAAGAGCTTTACTAATGGATCCAACTAGGACAAGTTACCCACAATGTGTGGTCAAGTATGGTTTACCTTGGCAAATAGACCACACCTTCTCCGGTGGGGTGACATGCATCAGGATTCCAAGTAGTAGCTCACTTGGTCTTATATGTCGGTTAAGGTCTCCTCCCACATATTTATGTTATGTTTTGCAAGTTGATTATCTACATGCATGTTTTAACTCAAGCATTGATCATACATGTCATATTGAGCTTATATCTATTGATTATGACTATGTATCTTAAATAACATGACTTTTGTCGTTATTGCATTACACCCCGCATACTTAGTACATTCCAAGTATTAAGGAATACTTTTTGCCTACATGATCTCGCCATATTGTGACCAGTACTCCTATTGATCTTCCTCCTCCATGTGACTAGCCGGATCGAATGAAGTTAGCTTTTGGTGAGTCCTGCACTTCGTGGACAATATCTATATTACTATCATGCTTTGCTAAAACCTGTCAAATAATTTTGGATATTTATTTTTGAGGTTTAGCCCGGGAGATGTCTTGACCCCCGCTCCATCCAAAGTAGAGGTGTTTTTGGATATGGATAGTATGTATTGAGCTTGACTCCCTTTTTGTCTACGTTATTATGAAACACCTTCCTTAATCCTTTGTTCCCTCTATTCTTTATTGTCGATGATGAGATAGAATTCACACTTCCCTTAGACTCTTTTGCTACTTGTTTTATTGTCTTGTTTTGCTTCCACAACCAAGGATATATGAATGATATGCTAAGACGCTTGTTTGGGTCCCTTCAGATTCCTCATTCGTCATGTCACATTGCCTTAGGCTTGGGTTGTGACAATCTTGGTATCAGAGCACTAGGTTGTCAATGGTCCTAAAAAATCCAACACACCATGTCAAGTAGAGTCTTGTTCATGGCTGTGAAGTGAGTCACAAGTATGAATATGAGGCTATGAGGCGTTTTAGAAAATGGTTCACTTCTTCATGATCTATTTCGTGCTATAGGTTTAAAGATAAGGTTTCCTTCCCTAATGTCCACTATTTTTCTCTTTTAGATTATACCGCTACCAAGAGAAAGGCCTCGGAAGGCTCGCACACCCGAGGAGGGTCCGACTCATCCTGCTGCCCAAGAAGGAGGGGATGCACATGTCAAATTTTGGAATGCCATTACCATGTTGGCCCATGTCGTGAATACTCAATTGAACCAAGGAGCCCAAGCTCCTTATGCTCCTACTCCGGCCTCAAGGGTGAGGAACTTCACAAGGATGAATCCTCTGGAGTTTCATAGTTACAAAACGGAAGAGGATTCCCAAGAGGTGTTCACAAATTTGGTTTGCTCAATGGATGATAGAGAGGGGGAACAATGATCCTATCCCATAGGAGGAATTCAATGCCGCTTTCCTCAATCGATTCTTCCCTATTGAGTTGAGAGCGGCAAATATGATGGAATTCATGAATCTCAAACAAGGCTCAATGAGTGTGAGAGAGTATGCTCTCAAATTCAACAAGCTCTCAAAGTATGCTCCTCACTTGGTTACTGATCTTAGGGCAAGAATGAATAAGTTTGTGTTGGGAGTGTCTAACTTGGTGAATGAAGAATGCCGTACGTGAAACGCTGCAATAATGCCCGAAAAGGTGCCTAAAAAATGCCCATAATTATAATATCTATATATCTCAAAATTCGTGCATGATTTCAAAAATTCGACTTCGTATTCGTGATCAGGGGACAAAATTGGGTAAGAGGTGGGTATAACCCCAATTTTAGAGGACTTGTAGCAAAAAATTATTTTCACAAAAATTCGATTTCCAGTGGCGATCCACGCCTTGGCAGTCATGTGCCAGGGGCACGGATCAGTGTAAAAGTTGATTTCGCATTGTGTATGCGTCGCAATACTAACGCGGACATGTACTGTTTTTTTCCCTATTTTTCTATTTCGGCCCAAGGGCATTGCGGTCATGTCCTATGCCCACTTATGCGTAAAAACACCTATACTTAGCTATTTTTCAACTCTATATCACTTAATACACTCTCAAAACCCTCTCTAACACTTAGCCAAATATTTCATCCAATTCCTAATAAGCCAAGCTTAATTTCGAATCTCAAGAACTTCATTCAAGCTTCAAGTTCTCATTCAAATCTTCATCAAGGAAATCCCTAAGTTTGAGGTATGTTGGCTTCAACTATTGGGTCCTTTCACCCATGGCGCCTAACCTCACTCTTTATGAAAATTGCATGTTTTCTAATTGTATTACTTATGGGTATTACTTATTATGGATTATGACTATAAACTATATTGGAGTTTTATGAAATGTTGATTGATTATGCATGTTCTTGAGCTATGAATCCATGGTCTATTATGAGATTTGAGGATGGAATTCAAGGTATCTTTTCATGAGGGTTTTACTATGTATGGATGGGTTGATTTACATTGAATTTTCTCACATTATTTCACTCTTGAATTGCATGATTCTGAACTAGCATTACACACCCGCCAAGTGTTTGATAAAATATCGTGATATAAATTCTTGAGTTAATGATGGTCTATTTGCATGTTTTACAAGCCAAGTGACTTCATGTTGATTAAGGACTTCCGAGTTTGTAATAAATTCATGTAAAGTACCTATGTCATTGCAATTGAGTTGTGGGGCTCCCATGTTTGTAGTGTTCTTGGGACAATGAGAAGTTCTATCTTGATACTTAAATGTGATGGTTTGATGAGCTATTTTTATGACTTCTATCGAAAAGATTATATCGTAAGGTATGGACATCTATAAGATCTACCAAAAAGGCCATGCCATAAGGTAGGATGATTTATGGATCCTATCGAAAAGATTATATCATAAGGTAAAGATATCCTATAAAATCTACCAAAAAGGCCATGCTGTAAGGTACAATAATTCATGGCTCCTACCTAAAAGAATATATCGTAAAGTAGGGGATGACTTATACTACGTATCCAAAAGATTATGTCGTAAGGTAGGGGTATTGATAACACTCTCCAAAAAGGTTATACCATAAGGCGAGTGGGTGACTATTTGACCCATCTCATGCATGTTTGTGTAAGGTTCGACTATATATTCCACCTGATTATAATTAAGCATCGTGTTGTTATGGCATATGACTCTTGTTGCATTGCACCCCACATACTTAGTACATTCAAACGTACTAATACATACTTTATGCCTACATGGTATTATCATATAGGGACCAGAGCACCTTTTGATCATCCTCCTCGTGTCTAGTTTGGCGCTTTGTGAGATAAGCTTTGGTGAGTCCTCAGGTCCGAGGGCGATATCTATCTTACTCTTGCATTTTAATATCTCTTTATGTTGAACACTTGTTACTATGAGGGTGAGCTCAAAAAGTGTCTTGGCTCCTGCTCCATCCAATTTTAGAGGTGTTGTTGGATATTAAGATGTAATTATGTTATGAGATTGACACTTGAAATGTTTTATGACTATTAAATATTTCTCTTAGTCCTGTTTTAAGTTATTTATATGATTCTGCGACCAAGGATGTCTGAATGATATGCTAAGAGGCTTGTTTGGGGTCCCTATTTACCGTATCATGTATAGAACCTAGGTTTGGGTTATGAAAAACTTGGTATTAGAGAACTAGGTTATTAATACTCCTCGAAATCCAACACACCGCGTCGACTAGAGTCTTATTCATGGTTGTGAAGCGCGCCACAACTATGAATGGGAGTCTATGAGACGTTTTAGAAAATGTTTCACTTCTTCACGGTCTATATCATGCTTTAGATATAAATTATGACTTTTCTCCCTAACGAATACTCTTTGCTCTTCTAGTTGATCATCTCGCTATAAAGAGGAAGACTAAGGAGGTCCTGTGCACTCGTGAGACAACTAGCTTACCCCGCTCCTCAAGCTCCTCAAGATGGAGGGGCTACCAAAGTTGAGTTCCGGAATGCTATTAGTATGTTGGCACATACAATGACCAACTAAATCCACCAAGGGGTCCAATCCCCTCATGCTCCCACTTCGTCTTCTAGGGTAAGGGATTTCACTAGGATGAACCTACCGGAGTTCCATGGATCCAAGACGGATGAGGATTCCCAAGAGTTCATAGATGAGGTGTACAAGGTGCTATCCATCATGGGGGTCAATTCGGAGGAGAAGATAGAACTAGTGGCCTACCAACTAAAGATTGTGGCTCAAATTTGGTTTGTACAATAGAAGATAGAGAGGGAAAATCATGATGCTATTCCTTGGGAATAATTCAAAGCCGTATTTCTTAATCGGTTCTTTCTTATCGCGCTAAGGGAGGCTAAAATGATGGAGTTCATGAATCTTAAGCAAGGTTCCATGAGTGTGAGGGAGTATGCCCTCAAGTTCAACAAGCTCTCCAAGTATGCTCCACAGTTAGTGGCCGAGCCGAGGTCTTGGATGAATAAATTTGTCATAGGTGTATCCGACTTGGTTAATAAGGAGTGTCGTGCCACCATGTTGATAAGTGATATGGATTTGTCTAGGCTTATGACCTATGCCGAACAACTTGATATAGAGAAACTTGGGAAGAAAAGAAGTGGGGAGTCCAACAGGGCTCAGTTTGAGGGTGACCGGTTCCAACAAGGTATCAAGTTACAAGGCCAAGGATCCTCTAGTTCTCAAAATAAGAGGATTGCTAAGGATTGGGTGCCTAACCCAAGGCTCCAAGGGGGTGATAATGGGGTGACTCGTCTTAGATGCCCAAAATATGGGAGGAATCGTGGTGGCATATGTTGGAGGAACACGGATGCATGCTTGGGGTGTGGTGAGATAGGCCATAAAATTCTGGATTGTCCACATGCTTACAACAAGGTAAAGATGGCCAACTATAAGGACAAGGTGGTCGTGTTGATCAAAGGGCTCAAGGAGGCCAACAAGAGGGTGCTCTACGACATAATCGGCTCTATGCTCTTCAAGGGAGACAAGGGGGTGGATTAGATGCCCAATGTTGATACTAGTATGTTAAAGGTTTTTGATTTTGATGTGCATGCTTTGATAGGTCTGGGTGTCGCTATTTCTTTCACTATTCTTTTTGATTGCTGGTAAGCTTCATATGTGTCCCGAATTGTTATGTGAACCTCTTAGGTATCTACCCCATTGGTGAGTCTATTGTTACTAGAAGAGTCTATTGGGGTTGTCCCATGTCCTTATTGCATAAAGTCTTGTCCTGTGATTTTTTTGAACTTAGCATGGTGGGTTTGGAGGCCTTGGGGTGGTTTGGTTACATGCATATCATGCTTCCAATGAGTGTAGACCCTGTAAGGTTGTAACGTGATGGTTGAGGATAGAGGACCTATTTGAACAACAACAAGGGACTAGTCATTTCTCTAAGATTGATCTTTGGTCTGATTTTTTCCCCAAGAGAGGGTGATATCCCTAGGTGTCTTCTCGAACAAGGAATGAGCATTTTGAGTGGTGGTGGAGTTATTTTGGTTGAAGGGGGTTAAGTTAGATCAAGACCATGACCCTGCCTTGTTAGAGTTGAATGCTTTGGTGGAAGATGGTGAAGTGGAGGTTTTTTCCCAAGGGAGAGATGGTGTCTATAAGTGCTAAGGTAAGGTAGGCTTTGTGTGCTTATGTTGATGATTGGGTTCCTTGGGGGTCCCACCCATGAATATGATTCGGTTTGGCAAGAAAGCAAAATTGAGCGTAAGGTTTGTGGGTCCTTTTAGAATGTTGAGGAGAATTACGTTGCTTGTGAATTGGAATTGCTTGTGAGAATGGGCACGGTTCATCTAGTCTTTCATGTGCCTATATTGAGGAGATGTGTTAGTGACCTAGGTGCTATAGAACTCTTTGAGGTTGTGGGTGTTGTGGAGGATGAGTTGACCTATGAGGAGGTCTTAGTGGAGAAGTTGTGTGGACATATGAAAAGGTTGAGGAGCAAAGGTATAGCATTCGTTAAGGTTCTTTGGAGAAATCAATAAGTTGAAAGTGTCATTTGGGGGAGCCGGAGCAGACATGAAAAAATGATATCCGTACCTCTTTCATTCTATTCAAGCTTTAGCAAAATAAGTCCTTTCCATGATTTCATGTCTTAAGCTCTGGCTCTTATGGCATTTTGCATGCATATCATGTTCATGGTAACAAGTTTATGATGATTTTTGACATTCATGTTGAGACATTTTGAACATGATGTTAACTGTAAATATTGCATTTATGTCGGGCTGAAAACTTCATGATTTCATCTCTCATGCATGTTTCTTTGACATTCGAGGATGAATGTTCCAAGGGGGAGATATTGTAACGCACCAAAAATGACCGAAAAGGTGCCTAAAAAATGCCCATAATTGTAATTTCTATGTATCTCAAATTCCATGCGTGATTTAAAAAATCCAACTTCATATTCGTGATCAGGAGCAAAGTTGAGCGGGAAATTAGTAGAACTCCAATTTTAGATGACCCGTAGTCAGAAATCATTTTCACAAAAATTTGATTTCCAATGGCACGTCGCGGCTAGGGGCGCGAATCAGTGTAAAAGTTGATTATGCATTGTGTCCACATCACGGACCTGACGCGGACATGTACATTTCCCCCCTATTTTTCTATTTCACCCGAAGGGCATTGGGGTCATAGCCCCATGCCCACTTATGCATAAAAACACCTATACTTAGCCATTTTTCAACTCTATATTACTCAATACACTCTCAAAACACTCTCTAACACTTAGCCAAATATTCCGTACAAATTCTAGTGACCCAAGCTTAATTCTGGATCTCAAGAACTTCATTCAAGCTTCAAGTTCTCATTCAAATCTTCATCCAGGAAATCCCCAAGTTTGAGGTTTGTGTCCTTCAACCATCCGGTCCTTTCACTCATGGTGCCCAACCTCCCTCTTTATGAAAATTGCATGTTTTCTAGTTGTATTACTTATGGGTATTACTTATTATGGATTATGACTATAAATTATGCTGGGGTTTTATGAAATGTTGATTGATTATACATGTTTTTGCGCTACAAATCTATGGTCTATTATGAGATTTGAGGATGGAATTCAAGGTATCTTTTCATGAGGGTTTTACTTTGTGTGGGTGTGTTGATTTATATTTAGTTTTCTCACATTATTTTACTTTTGAATTGCATGATTTTGAACTAGTATTACACACCCGCCAAATGTTTGATAAAATGTCTTGACATGAATTCTTGAGTTAATGATAGTCTATTTGCATGTTTCACAAGCCAAGTGACTTCATGTTGATTAAGGACTTCCAAGTTTGTATTAAGTTCATGTAAAGTACCTATTGGCATTGCAATTGAGTTGTGGGGCTACCAAGTTTGTTGTGTTTTTGGGACAATGAGAAGTTCTATATTGATACTTGAATGTTATGGTTTGATGAGCTCTTTTAATGACTCGTATTGAAAAGATTACATCGTAAGGTATGGACATTCTATAAGATCTACCGAAAAGGCCATGCCGTAAGGTAGGATGATTCATAGCTCCTACCGAAAAGATTATATCATAAGGTAAGGACATCCTATAAAATCTACCAAAAAGGCCATGCCGTAAGGTACAATTCATGGTTTCTACCGAAAAGGGCATGCTGTAAGGTAGAATAATTCACGACTCCTTCCTAAAAGATTATATAGTAAAGTAGGGATGTCTTATACTACCTATCAAAAACACTATGTCGTAAGACAGGGGCATTGATAACACTCTATGAAAAGGTTATACCATAAGGCGAGTGGGTGACTATTTGGCCTATCTCATGTATGTTTGTGTAATGTTCGACTATATATTCCATATTAAGTTTATGTTCCTTGATTATGATTAAGCATCTTGTTATTATGGCATATGACTCTTGTTGCATTGCATCCCGCATACTTAGTACATTAAAACATACTAACGCATACTTTATACCTACATGATATTATAATGTAGGGTCCTGAGCACCCTTTTATCATCCTCCTCGTGGCTAGTTCGGTGCTTTGGGAGATAAGCTTTGGTGAGTCCTCAAGTTCGAGGGTGATATCTGCCTTACTCTTGCATTTCAATATCTCTTTATGTTGAACACTTGTTACTTGAGGGTGAGCCCGAAAAGTGTCTTGGCCCCTGCTCCATCCTATGTTAGAGGTGTTGTTGGATATTAAGATGTAATTATGCTTTGAGTTTGACTCTTGAAACATTTTATGACTATTAAAGATTTCCCTTAATCTCGTTTTCCCTTATTTATATCTCTTATTGTTGTTATGTACTTCCTCGACCAAGGATGTATGAATAATATGCCAAGAGTCTTGTTTGGGTCCCTTCGGGTTCCCCATTCGCTGTGTCACGTCTAGGCCCTACGCTTGGGTCGTGACAACACCGCTATGCTTATGGGTGACATGGACTTGTCTCGGCTCATGACCTACGCCCATGAGGAGTTCTCCTAGAAAAAGAGTATGTAATGTAGATTTTTCAGAAGGGTCTAAATAAGACAAAAGAGTTTTCAGAAGCTTAGAAAGAGGGGAGTTCAAGAGGGGAAGTGGGAAGTTCAAGAGGGCTCAGTTTGATGGTGGTTTCCAAGGTGCTAAGGGTGGCTGTTTCTAACAAGGTCACAAATTCCAAGGTCAAGGGTCCTCCAATGCTCCAAACAAATGGTTTGCTAATGATGGGGTGCCTAACCCCAAGGTTTCAAGGTGGCAATTGTGGGATGACTCTCCCAAGGTGCCAAAAATGTGGAAGAAATCTTGGTGGACCATGCTTGAGGGATTCAAGTGCTTGCTATGGATGTGTAAAAGTAGGCCACAAGATTGTTGATTGACCCTATGCTCTAAAAAAGGGTAAGAATGGACGTCTTTATGGCCAAGGTGCTCTTGTGAGTCAAAGGGCAACAGGAGCCCAACAAGGGGGTACTCCAAGACATGATTGGTTTTTTGCTCTCCAAGGAAGGAATAGAGTGGATGAGGTGCCTGATTTTGTTACCGGTATGTTAAAAGTTTTTGATTATGATGTGTATACTTTATTAGATCCGGGTGACACTCTTTTCTTCGTTACCCCTTTTGTTGCTAATAAGCTTCTTGTGTGTTCCAAATTGTTGTGTGTACACTACGAGGTGTCTATCCCCATTGGTAAGTCTATTATTGCTAGAAGAGTCCATAGTGGTTGTCCTGTGTCTATATTGCATAAAGTCTTGCCTTGTGATTTTGTTGAACTTGACATGGTGAATTTTCACATTATTCTTTAGATGGATTGGTTACATGTATATCATGCTTCCATTGATTGTAGAACCCGCAAAGTTAGGTTCCAAATTCCTAATGAACCCATCTTTGCGTGGGAAGGTCATAATTCGGTGGTTAAGGGTAGGATCATATCTTGTCTTAAGGACCGGAAATTGATTTTTAAGGGGTGCATTTACCATATTGTAAGGGTTAGGGATGTTGAGTCTAAAGTTCTTTCTCGGTTCCGGTGGTCAATAAGCTTTTTGATATTTTTCTCGATGAGCTTCCTAGTGTTCCTCCCGAAAGGGAAATAGACTTTGGTGTGGACCTCCTCCCTGATACTCAACCTATTTCCGTTCCTTCTTATAGTATGGCTTCGACAGAGTTAAAGGAGTTGAAGGACCAATTGAAGGAATTATTGGAGAAGGATTTCATAAGGCCTAGCAAGTTACCTTGGGATGCACTAGTGTTGTTTATATGAAAGAAAGATGTTCACTTCAAATGTGCATCGACTATCGGCAACTCCATAAGGTCACTATAAAGAACTAGTATCCTCTACCAAGGATAGATGACTTATTTAATCAACTACAAGGGGCTATTCATTCTTCTAAGATTGATCTGTGGTCTGAATACCACCAAGTAAGTATGAGGGAATGTGATATTCCCAAGATGACTTTTCGGACTAGGTATGGGCATTTTGAATTTGTGATGATGTTATTTGTCTTGACTAATGCACCGACGGTATTTATGGATCTCATGAATAGGGTCTTTACACCCTACCTTGACATATTTGTGATAGTCGTCATAGATGACATATTGGGTTATTCCCAGAGTGAATAAGAGCATATAAATCATTTGAGAATGGTGTTGCAAATTTTGAGGGATGAGAGGTTGTTTACTAAATTTGATAAATTTTGGTTGAAGGAGGTTGCATTGCAAGGGAATGTGGTATCGGATGATGGACTTAAAGTGGACCCTAATAAGACGGAAGTGATAAGAAATGGGCATAGACCCCTGACTCCAACAGATATGAGAAGTTTCTTGGGTTTGGTGGGGTACTACAAGAGGTTTGTGAATGGTTTCTCTTCAATTCTTCCCTTATGACAAAATTGACACAAAAGAAGGAAAATGTGTTTGGACCGATGGATGTGAAAGAAGTTTCAAACTTTAAAAGACAAGCTTATCTCTGATCCTATTTTGGCTTTACCAGAAGGGCTAGAAGGGTTTGTGGTTTATTCTGATGCTTCAAGGGTTGTCTTGGGGTGTGTATTGACGCAAAATGGTAAGGTTATAGCATATGCTTCGCGACAACTAAAGGAATTATCCCATCCATAATCTTGAATTAACGGTCGTAGTATTTGCTTTGAAAATATGGTGTCATTATTTGTATGGGGTTCATGTAGATGTATTTACTAATCATAAGAGTCTCCATGTCATGACCCAACCCAGGGGCCGTGATTAGTGCCGATTAGGCACCTAACACAACTATTAACTCTAAAGACCAACCTGACCACTGGGAAATCTACCGAAATTTCGGCAGAGTTTCCTCTGTTTTACTGACTAACCTCACCTG
>JAOTQR010034843.1:0-15841 GCA_025774065.1 Solanum ossicruentum | reverse complement strand
CCCCCCCCCCCCGAATCAAGAATACAAAGTCAGGTTTTTGATATCATGCATGAATTTTTAGATATATGAAAATTATGAGTATGGGTATTTTTGAGGCACACTTTCGGGCATTTTTTGGGCGTTTCAATCACATAGTGAAATTCTCCTCTCGCCTAGGCCAAAGAGTTTGGTGAACTTAACTTACCGCTCTGCATGCTATGCACTGGAAAAAAGAATTTGATTATTTGGTAATATTGAGTTAGGGAATCATGGGGAACAAAACACTGTAGTTTCTATTCATATTGATTTAACTCTTGTCTTAGCTTAGAATTACTTTTACTAGTTATTATAACCCCCCCCCCTTCGAGAGATAAGTTGGTTAAACCCAAATTGCAATTGAATTCTTCTAAGTCTACTATATTCCCTTTGGGATTCATCTCTAACCTTGGTTAGGTTACATATCTTGACAAGTACCGCTTTAGCCTCAAATAGGAGGTGTAGCTTGGGCGACATCAATATTTTAGTGCCATTGCCGAGGAATATGGCTAGACTTGTCTAATTCAAGTAATTTTGGAATTAGTGCTTATTTCCCTCATTTTACATTTTTTTCTTTCATGGTATAAGGGTATTGTATACCTAATATGTTAAGTCGAGGCATACCCTTGATTCCGTTTGACCCAGAGATCTAGAGAAGACTGAGAAGAATGGCCAAGACAATGCAAACAACATGACAAATACAACTCTGAACCAGAATAAGAATGAGAATATAAACAATGACAACCCACCTCCTCTTGAGGATATTGCTCTTCAATGTCGAAGCTTATTAGTGGAAACAATATTGGCTAGACCCTATGGCTATGGAGGTGACTGGAGCTATTCTGTTACCACCACTATCGGCTGACACAATGTTTTGGTCTTGAGTAGGTTGCTTCAGATGTTGTAAAACCATGGGTTGTTCACAGGCCTATCATCAAAGGATCCACATAGTCATCTACACAACATTGTATTTGTCTACAAGAGTGTGATGGGAACATAGAATCTGTCAATGGATGTTGTGGGTCTTCGTGTTTTCCCATTATCTCTGACAGGTAATGCAACACTATGGCTATCTGAGCTTCCACTAAGTTCGATCACCAATTGTGCTGAGTTGCAGAAGGTCTTTCTGTAGAGGTACTTCTCGAGATTGAAGAAGCTCAAGTTGAAAGATCAAATCAACATCTTTGAGCAACTTCCTGGTCACAAATCATTACTACATGGGAGTGGTCCACAAAGTTATTAAGAAGTGTATCCGGCCATAAAATTGTTGATGTTGCCATGGTACAGATCTTCTACTATGCCCAAGATGAGAATAGTCATGCTTGTGTTGATACCATTATGGTGGGCATGTTCTTAGATCAACCATTTGCAAGTATCACTGAAAGGATGTAAAGGGTAGTCAAGACCAATCCTATATGAGGACAAAGAGACAAAGCATATACCAAAAGTTCATGCGCTTTCAGTATTAGTTCGAAGCAAGCTAAAATAAATGAAGAGATTATGCAAGAGCTTTCCCGAATCCATACAGGTATGGAGGTAATGATGAAGAAGAATCAAGAATGAGTCAATGCAGTTGTTCATCATCCTTCACGAGAATATATAGGATGATCCCTCCTATGAGGAGGACACTTGCTTCATTACTGATCAGATGGGGGGATTTTGGAGTAATGCTCAAGGATCCTATCAAGACTATTGGCACCAAGGTCAAGGAAACCAAGGTCGAAACTATAATCGAGATAGACCTTTCAGAGACAACGGTGGAGGTTACTATGACAGGAACTAGGGCCATGACAGAGATGCAGATTGGGGCCACAGAGATAGCTGTTGAAATGGTCTTTATGCTCCACCACACAACCCGACACCGGTTCTAGTAGTACCAGAGTTGAGGAGATGTTTGACTGCCTGTTGAAGAGAGTTAAGACACAGGATGAGAGTCTAAGGAGGATGAAATCATGTATTTCTAGCATAAATAAGAAAATTGAGTCTCATTTTGTTGCTATCAAAAACCTTGTACACTGCCTGGCAACACAGTTTAGAACCCAAATAATGAAGGGCAGTGTATGGCAATTACTAATAGTGGTGGCAAGAGTACCATTGATCCTCCCATGCAAGAAGATAAGGATGATGCTTTAGAGGAGAAAGTTGAGGTCAAGAATGTCAATTTCAAAGATGATCGTGGCAAAGATGGGTAAGTGATGCTGCAGAGGCGCCACAGAAGTTGAAGCCCATTCCTAGACCTCCTCCTCCCTTTGCTCAGAGAATTAAAAAAAAGGAGGAGAAGGGAAAGTTCAAGCACTTTCCCTAAGTTGAACGATCAAGAAGTTGTATTTGATATTTGTCAGTCAACGAAGAGGCCAGATGATCTGATAAAGTAAGTTTAGATACTTGGTGAAGTCGGAGTAACTAAGTTGTCCAAGTTGTGATGTGACAATAAGTCAAGGGTTACTTGGGAGGTAACCCAAGGTTTTTGATATAATAATTGTAGTTGTAGCTTTGTTTTTATCTTTTGAACTCGTAGGTAGTTTATTTTCTCGCATTTTAGTTGTAATTTTGGATATTAGACTGGTTGCATATAGGGTAATAGTGTGTTTTGTGAAGAATGTGCAAGTACATGGCTAAGTCAGCCAATCTTGGTTGAAAAGGCATCAAGAAGTGCCTCTGCGAGTGGTTCTATGAGCCACATATCAATCTACGACCCATACACCATCTCGTAGACACCTCCAGTAAGAAAAATATTATGCACTCAAGTCCACGAGATAATTTTACGGCCCGTAGACACAACTATGGGTCGTGAATAGGCTCATGGACCCTAGCTACATTTTTAGATTTTTTGACTAAATATTGAGATTTCTAGGACTAACTCTACGAGTCGTACTTTTAATCCATGACTCATAGATAAGTCCATGCAACCTAGTACTCAAAACTAGAATTTAGAACTTCTACGAAACCATGCTTTACAAGCCGTGAAACACTTTATGGATCATAATTGGTGTTCCATAGAGTCTCGGCCCATTAGTTTTGACCGACTCGATGATGTCTCCCAAGATACACCTCATTTTTAGAGGATAAAGTGGTCATTGTCAAGAAATAGAACCTAACAAAGGTTAGGATCGAACCAACAGGGAATACGTAGACTCAAGACAATTCAATGATTGCAATTTGGATGGTTAACCAACTTACTTCCTCAAAAGAGGGGGGGGGGTTTGCAATAATCAATGAAAAATATAACTAAACTAATTGGCACAAAAGAGAAGTCAATATGGAGATAAACTATTGTATTGTGTTCCCTATGATCCCCCAACTCAGTATCACGGGATAGCCTGATTCTTTTCTGGTGTATAGCATGTAGGATGGTAAGTTATGTTCACCAAGCCCGTTGGTTAAAGGTGAGAGGTGAATTTCACTATGCAACTTTGCCCATCTCCATAGTGTGCGTTACTAACCCTTACCTATTAGTCCCAGTACAACCTCCCTTTGCCCAGTTTGGTTGATTAGATGACAACACATCAATCGAATCCTATTAATTAATCTCTTTTCCTATTCATTACTATCTTAGTCTGGTCAATAACACTAGGCGAGTTCTAATGTTGGCCACCATCAGAAAGCATGCAAAATGAAGAGAGTTAATTAATACATGCATATACACCTTCCAAGAATCATAAATTATCGGTTTTACTTTGTTAGTTCTTCATAGATCCCACAACTCTAGTTGTGGATTTAGCTACTAATGTTTTGTGTAGATGCAAGAATTACAAATTTAAAAAAATATAATTGAACATTTACACAATAGAATTAAGAAAAAGCAAATCAAACTTCAATGAGAATCACAAAGCATAAAGATGAAATTCAAGCACAAATGTTCTCAAATACTGTCCAATATGAACTCACAATTTACCCTCTCTAATTATTAAGTTTTCTGAGTACTAGGCGCAAACTTCTAAAAAATAACCTTAAAAACCTATTTATAATAAGTAAAATACAAGTCCTAAATAAAATAGGAGAACTAGTCGGCACGCAATACGAAAGGGGTTTACGGGCCGTATTGCATTCCATGTCCCGTAATCGAGGTGTCGTACTTAGCTACTAGAAATTTGGACTTCAACTCTACGATACCCCTCTACAACTCATAAAGTGGTTTACGACCCGTAAAGGGGGCTTCGTCTAATGAAACTTCAGAAAGTCCCAATCTTTGATCCTCAGGGCACGAACCATCTTATACGATTCGTAAAACTTTCTACGGTTCATCTGCATATTCGTAGAATAAACTTCATAAAATAGTCCCTCACAAGAATTGTTCATGAAACCACCCTACGACCCATAGAATGATATATTGCCCGTAGAGGGTCTCGTATAATAGCAAAAATCAGCAACTTCTGCACTCTTTCCCAAAATCAAGGCCAACCTGTAATCCTACAAATATCAACACAAAAACACATAAAACCAACTACATCATATTGAGAATACACAAAATTTCAATTTTTAAGTATTAAAAGTGTTATATTTTGGCAGCACATTAACACCCTCAACTTAAAATTGTTTTGATTCCTCAAGCGATGGACTCAATCTATATAGATAACATAGTAACACACAAACCTCAACCCAATGGTATACATCACATAAATCTCAAACTCAGATACCTACACCAACTTTTCCAAATAGGATCAGATAGCTATCTAGCAAATCAATACAAACTGGTACATGTGACAGCACAACTATGACAAACAAAGTAACCATCAAAAATCCACAATCTCTGAATGAGTCTAATGTTAACAATACAATGCAAGTGCCCTCACAGAAAGAAGTCTCATATCTCACTCACAATGATGTTTTCAAGTATAACCTTAGGACTATGCAAAATCACTCACTTTCACAAAAGAAATTCATGCATCATGCCTAATACCATAGGCTTTCCCATATGCTCATGATTAAGATCTATAATTAACTGGACTAGGATCACTTTGGGACTTTCTAGGCTTGTAACATAGGTTCGGCGGGCTTTGGCATGGTATTTTAGGAACATAGTGACTAAAGGCTCTCCTTGACACTGCGTTTTTTTCTACACTATTTTCAGACCAACTCTATTGTTTTCACCTTACTCTCCCCTCCCCCCTCCCCCCATTTTATTCTATTTCATGCTTTTTTGGATGCTTCATTTTAACTTTTCAGCTTTTTTGCCTTGTATTTACATTTCATTTTGGTTTTTAGCTCACAACTAAGGCATGACTCATTTTTCTTGAACCCAGTACATGATTTTTCCTTTTTTCCTCTATATCACTAATTCATCCCCCTTTTTTTGTGTTTCACCCTTAAACCAGCCGCTCTCAACATAGGATTTTGGCCTGTGTTGAGGTGCACAATATCTGTTCTCAAAACCAGGGCCACTTTTGGTAGTCACACTCAACTTAGGCTTTTAGCCTCAGTCAAGGTACACAATGTTCAAGGAAGGACCAGGGCTAATTTAAGGATTTTACAAATAATAAGACTAGGTTAATCGGGTATTTTAAAAGAATAGGTACATGTTAGGCTCGAACATTAGGAACAAGGGATATATCATAGTTTTTGGTAGGTCATTCTAGGCTAAGTAGACTATTAAAAACAATGGCCTAAGATCCTTTCTTAACCAAATTAATCTACAATTTGACTTACAGTAACAGGGCAAGTTCTGAATTAGAGCAAAGACTCTCAGATCACACTCACATGGAACTGGATACATTACGCTCACACTCACATGGAACTGGATACATTATCAAAAAAAAGACTCTCAAAACATGCTTTTTATCTCAATTTATCCTGAATTATCAGAACAAATATTATCACACACCTAAACATGTATAGTCACTATCTAACTACTAATCAAAACTTTTGGTGGGTATCATTTTTCAAACAAAACACAAAAACATGTTATATGCCACAGTATTAGTACTATATGCTACAAACACTATCTAAACATCCTAAACATGTCAGATCAACATAAATTAAATATTCATGAAAAAAGAACACGGGCCAGAAACCCCAAGATCAAAAATTAGGGTCGTTATGGACCCAAGCTACTCAGATTTCACTAAGGCCCATAACTACCCATATCTCATCGAAAAATACTTGCATTGTCCCCAATGAAAAAAATCATAGCAAAGTAAAACATATAGGGGCCAAAAAATATACCTGGGAGCCTAAGCACCAATGTCCACCTTGGGTTGCCTCCTAAGTAGCGCTTGATTTATTATCGCAGCACAATATAGATGGCTTGAGTACTTGGCCATTTATCTGTATCTTTTCCATATTTCAAAGCTATGGCTTGACTCTTTGGCCATTTATCTTGAAGGTTCCTCCACTTCATCTCTCTAACTCAATAGCCCCACAATCGAAGACATGTGCTACTTGAAAGGGTCCCATCCATATGGGTTTGAGCTTCCTAGGGAACAACTTCAATCTTGAATTATAAAGCAACACCATGTCCCATAGTGTGAATTGGCGGTTCTCTATACGATGGTCATGCTGCAGCCTCATTCTTTGTTCGTACAAGGCTGAGCTCTCATATGTCTTCAATGAAAACTCATCAAGCTCATTGAGTTGGCTCGACTTAGAGTTTGCTACATCATTCCAATCTAGATTAAACTTTTTTAGTGCCCACATTTCTTTATGCTCAAGTTTCACTGGCAAGTGACATGCTTTACCAAAGACAAGTCGGTAGGAAGACAAGCTGATAGGGGTCTTCAATGTTATCCGGTATGCCTATAATGCGTCATCCAACTTTCGTGACCAAGCTTTCTAATTTGTGTTCATGGTTTTGGATATAATCTATCTAATTTCCCTATTAGACACCTCTACCTTCTCACACGTTTGAGGATGATAAGGCGTCACCACCCGATGTTTCACTCCATACTTCTTAAGGAGTCCTTTAAAAAGCCTATTGCAGAAGTGAGAACCTCCATCCCTGATGATTGCTAGAGGGGTGCCAAACCTTGATAAAATGTTTTTCTTCAAAAATATTATGATACTTTTGCACTCATTGTTAGGTAAAGCCATAGCCTGAACCCACTTTGATACATAGTCTACAACAACTAAGATACACTTATTTTCGTGTGAGCTAACAAAAGGTCCCATGAAATCTATCTCCATACATCAAATAACTCAATCAACATAACAAGGTTTAGAGGGAGATCATGTTTGCGGAAACACCACCTACTCTTTGGCACCTGTCACAAGCTTTGGCATAGTCGTGGGTGTCTTGGTGGGTGGTGGCCAATAATACCCATAATATAAGATATTGTGTGTTGTCTGAACTCCACTATGATGTCCACCCACCAATGACGAGTGACATGCCTCCAGTATGATCATCATCTTAATCTTAGGAACATATGATGAATAATCCCATTAGCATATACACGGAACAAGTATAGGTCATCCCAAAAGAACTTCCTTATACCAGACATAAACTTCTAACGACACAATGTCACTTACCAAGTAGTTTGCCTAGTCTGCAAACCAAGGTATCAAGTCATGAGAAGCAGCAAATGCTCTCTCATTTGGAAAGAATCTTCAATCTCTAATCCATTATCAAACTTTATCGTTGCCCTATCTTCCAATCTGGAAAAGTTATCTGTGATCTGATTCTCTGTCCGTTTTTTGTCGATGACATCGAAGTTGAACTCTTGCAAGAGAAGCAAATGTCTCATCAACCTTGGTTTTGCATCCTTCTTAGCCATCACGTATCTAACTATTGAGTGGTTTGTATGCACCACTACTTTATCCCCCAACAGATGTGACCTGAACTTTTTGAACGCAAAGTCCACTGCAAGTAACTCTTTGTTCAGTGATGGTGTAATTCTTCTGGGCTATATTTAGGGCTTTGTTGGTATAGTATAAGGGATGTAATATCTTCTCTTGGTGTTGTTACAATACTACACCCAAAGCAAGCCCACTTGCATCACACATGATTTCAAAGGGCTTGGATCAGTCTGGAGCTACAACGATTGACGCTGAGATCAATCTCTTATTCAACTTTTCAAAGGCTTTAAGGCACGTATCATCAAACACGAACTTAGGATCCTACTCCAATAATTTTCAGAAAGGATGTGCAATTTTTGAGAAGTATTTTATGAACCTCCAATAGAATCCTGCATGCCCCATGAAACTTCTCACACCCTTAGCTGATATGGGTGGTGGAAGCTTCTCAATCATCTCTACTTTAGCTTTGCCGACCTTGATCCCTTTGCTAGATATCCTATGCCCAAACACAATGCCCTCCTTCACCATGAAATTACGCTTTTCCCAATTCAGCACTAGATAGCTCTCCTCGCATCTTTGCAAAACAGCATAGGTGCTTCAGTCAGTCCTCAAATGAGTCTCCGACCATACTAAAGTCATCCATGAAGACTTCAATAATTTTTTCCACCATGTCTGAGAATATGGAAATCATGCATCTATAGAATGTTGTTGGTGCATTACACAATCCGAATGGCATCCCCTTGAATGAGAAGGTGCGATAGGGGCATGCAAATGTCATATTCTCTTGATCCCTTGGAGCAATGGTGATCTGATTATAGCCTGAATACCTATCAAGGAAGAATTACCAACCCTTTCCAACTAGTAGATCCAACATCTAATCTATAAATGGCATAGGGAAATGACCATTTTCTGTCAAAGTATTAAGATTTTTGTAATCCATGCATACCCTCCATCCTATGATTGGCCGCATAGGGATCAACTCATTGTTGGCATTTGGTACCACTATGATACCTTCTTTCTTTGGAATGCATTGCACCGAACTTACCCATTCATTATTGGAAATGGGCTAGGTTACTCCTACGTCCAACCATTTAATGATCTTTTTACGTATAACTTCTTGCATAGGAGGCTTTAGGTGCCTCTGATGCTAATGCTCAACTTGTAGTCCTTGACCAGTTGGATTTTGTGTGTACGTACGCCGGGAGGGATACCAATGATATCTGCAATCGTCCATATGATGTCCTTCTTGAATTGTTTAAGCTCCATTACAAGGGCGCTCACTTGCTCCTCATTCAAATCCACAATAACTATAACTGGCAAACTGTTGTTCGCTCCCTAAAATGCATACCTCAGATGTGCTGGAAGGGTCTTCAATTCTAACACCAGTGGGTCTTATATGGAGGGCTTTATGGGCGTTGACCCCCAATTCTGCAAATCTAGCTCTAGCTTAATTTGGAGCCTAGGATCGTAAGACACCCCTATAGAATTACTGTCTCCTCATAGTCTAGGATACCATTACTGTCGAAGTTCATCAGCACTGCCTCCAAAGTGTCAGCACCTAATCTTGCCTTAAGTGGTACCTCTGGTTCAGCATTATCAAGAGCCTCAATAATAAAGACCACTATCATATCATTATCTTTCTTTGCTTGCTGACAAATGTTGAACATGATATCATCTTTCCCAATTCTAAATTTGAGTTGGCCCTTATCCATATGCACCAAGGTGCATCCAGTGGCTAAGAAGGGCCTTCCCAAGATAATAGTGACTTTAAAATCGACTTCACAATCAAGGATCCCAAAGTTTGTAGGGAATATGAATATTTCAACTTTGACCAGCATATCATGTAGTATCCTTATAGGCTTCTTCACCATGCGATCCACCATTAACAGCCACATGCTCATTGGAGTAGGGGCTCCTAATCTAAGCTTCTTGTAAATCGCAAAGGGCATCATATTAATGCTGGCACCTAGATCACATAGTGACCTTGTGAACTCCACATCTCCATTGGTTCAGGGTATGGTGAAAGCACCAGGATCGTCTCGCTTTTGAACCAAGGACCTCATAGCAATAACACTACAATACCAAAGCTCTTGGGAGAGCTCCATAGTCACAGTGCACTTTTTAGTGACTAAGTCCTTCATGTACTTAGCATACCCTGGCATCTTGTCTAATGCCTCAATGAGAGGGATGTTGATGGAGAGTTATTTCGTCATGGAGACAAAGTGCTTGAATTTGCATTCATCCTCCCTCTTTTTGATTTTTTGAGAGAAGGGAGGAGGAGGCCTTGGAATGGGCTTCAACTTCTGTAGCATATCAGCAGCTTCACTCATCCTATCCTTTCCACGATCTTCTCCTATCTCTGTATACTTAGCTTCATTTATCTCCTCTCAAACATCTTCTATATCAACTGGCATAGGATGATTAATGGTGCTCTTGCCACCCTGAGAGGTAACCTCCATACACTACCCTTCTTTTTTAGGATTTTGGACGGTGTTAGTAGGCAGTGTACCCCTCTGATGTTGATTGAGTTGAGTCGACACTTGATCGAACTGTTGCTCAAGTTGTTTGATAGTATAGAGTGAGACTCTATTTTCTTATTTATACTAGAAATCTCTAATTTCATTCCCCTCAGAGTTTCATCTTGTGTCTCAACTTTCTTCAGCAATCGATCAAACACCTCCTCAATTTTGGAACGACTTGCACCTGTGTCATGATTATGTGGTGGCACATAAGGATAATTTTTGAAGCCTTCTCTATGATGCCAATCTGCATCTCTCTCCGGACCCCTGTTCCTATCATAATAACCTCTGCGGTTGTCCCTGTAAGCACAATCTCTATTAAACTTCCAACCTTGGTTTCCTTGACCTTGGCGCCAATAGTCCGGATTAGACCCTTGGGCGTTGGTCTAGAAATCTCCTGTCTGATCCGCAACAAAACACGTGTCCTCATCATAACATGGCTCATCATACATGGGTGCACGTAGAGGTTGATGAACCACTGCATTTACTGGCTCTTGGTTATGCTTCATCATCACCTCCATACCTGTGCAAATCTGGGCAAGCTATTGCATGATTTCTTCAGTGATCTTTGCTTGCTCCAGACCAATAATAATAGAGCGGAACTTTTGGTAGATGCTCTATCTATTTTCCTCTATACCGATTAGTCTTGACCACTCTTTCCATTCAATCTGATCCTCACAAATGGTTGATCCAAGGACATGCCCCCCATGATAGTGTCAGCACAGGCTTGACGATTCACAAATGGTTGATCCAAGAACATGCCCGCCATGATAGTGTCAGCACAGGCTTGACGATTCTCATCAAGCGCATGGCAGAAGATCTCCACCAAGGTATCATCAACTATCTTGTGATTAGGGACGCTCATCAAAAATTTAGTAAACTGCACCCAAGTAGCACTGATTGAATCACCAGGAAATTACTCAAAGTTGTTAATATGGTCATTCAACTTGAGCTTCTTCAATCTAAGGAAGCACCTCTATAAAAAGGCCTTCTGTAAGTCTGCCAACTGATGATCGAACTCTGTAGGAGCTCAGATAGCCATAATGCTACATTGCTTGTAAGAGAGAATAGGAAGACATGAAGTCCCATAGTATCCATAAACAGATTTTGTGTTCCCATCACACTCTTGTAGATGAATCCCACATTGTGTAGGTGCCCATGGTTCTGCAGCATCAGGAGTAATCCACTTGAGATTGTGAACTTTATGTCTACCGGTAGAGGTGGCAACACAATAGCTCTAGTCACCTCTATATCCATAGGATTCAGCTTGTATTGATTCTACTGGTAAGCATTGGTATTGAAATACTAGGGCTGTGGGGAAAATATCCTACAGAGGAAGTAGGTTCTCATTCTTAGCATCTTCATTATTGTTTTTGTTCAGAGCTGCATCGATTGTGTTGTTGGTGTTGTCATGGGCCATTCTCCTCAATGTTTTGTTGATCTATGGGTCAAACAGAGTTAAGGGATTGCCTTGACTTTGGGTGTTAGGCATATAGTACACTTACACCTTGGAAAAGAACAAAAACAACAAACAAAAGTAAAATAAGGGAACTAGGATTAAAACCCAAATTACTTATGAATTCACTAAGTCTAGTATTCCCCAAGAATGGCGCCAAAATCTTGATGTTGCCCAAGTTACACCTCCTTTTTAGAGGATAAAGTGGTCGTTGTCAGGAAATACAACCTAACAAAGGTTAGGCTCAAACTCATAGTGAATACATGGACTCAAGAGAATTCATTGATTCCATTTCAAATGGTTAACCCACTTACTTCCCCAAAAAGGGGGAGGGGCTTGCAATAATCAATAAAAAGTATAACTAAACTAATTGGCATAAGAGAGAAGTCAATATGGATATAAACTAGGGTATTGTGTTCCCTATGATTCCCCAACTCAGTATCATCAGATAACCTAATTCTTTTCTGGTGTATAGTGCACAGGATGGTAAGTTATGTTCACCAAGCCTTTTGGTCAAAGGTGAGAGGTGAATTTTACTATACGACTTGGCTTATCTCTATAGTGTACATTACTAACATTTACCTATTTGTCCCAGTACAACCTCCCCTTGGCTCAGTTTGGTTGATTAGACCAGAACACATCAATTGAATCCTATTAATTAATCTATTTTCCTATTCATTACTACCTCGGTCAAGTTAGTAATACTAGGGGATTCTAATGTTGTCCACCATCAGAAAACATGCCAAACGAAGAGAGTTAATTAATACATGCATATAGACCTTCCAAGAATCATAAATTCTTCGATTTTACTTTATTAGTTCTTCATGGTTCCCCCAACCCTAGTTGTGGAATTAGCTACTCATGCTTTGTCTAGATGCAATGATTATGGATTAAGAAAACATAGTAGAACACTTCCATAATAGAATTAAGAACAAGAAAATCTAACTTCAACAAGAATCATTAGCTTAATGATGAAATTCAAGCACAAGTATTCTCAAAGACTCTCCAATATGATCTCACAATTTTCCCTCTCTAACTATTAAGTTCTTTGAGTGCTGGGCGAAAACTTCAGAAAATGTTATAACCCGAACCTAGGGACTAGACGTGACCGGTGAATGGAGAACTCAAAGGGACACTAAATAAGTTGATATGCTGTCAAAATACAGCACATTTGATGGCTAAAATATAGATTTTGTGAGTTCTCAATGTGACTTCTTATGATTTTTATGTGTTTTTGTGTTGTTATTGCAGAAAAGGTAGGTTGGCATGATTTTCGAGGAAAATTGCAGATTTTGCTAAAGTGCAGAACATACAAGCTTACCTACGAGTCGTAGCCCAAGTTATGAGTCGTAGGGTAATCTGGTAGCTAGAAATAGAGAGAAAAAATAAGAAATCTGCTAAGTGGAAGTCAGTCCTACGAGGCCATCCTACGAGTCATAGGTCTCACTACGACTCTTATAGGTGGACTCATAGCAAGAAATGGAGAGCTAAAATTTTGGACCCAAAAACTGAAGGTTTGGACTACGAAAAGAGCATAAGAATCATAGTTCAAGTAATGACTCGTACCAGTGGATCATAATAGTCAAGTCCAAAATACCAAGTTCCTGATACAAGACCCCGATTACGACTTGTAGGTCACCCTAGTCATAACTATGAGACGTACCTACGGCTAACTATCTTTTTTGTGTAATTTTTAAGGTTAAATTTATAACTACTATAGATACTTTATATTAGGGTTTATTTGAGCAGGATCCTAGACATGAACATTGAATATAGATTTTGAATATTCTCTCTAGAATAGTTTAGAGTTTTAGTATAGATTTTCATTTTCTCTTGGAAAACCTATTTTCGGGGAGGCAAATCAAACATTGTATTCATTGTCAATCTATCAAGATTGTGGTTTGCAACTTATGGTGTATCATTCTTCATTGCTTTGGGTAAAATTCTCAACTATGTCTTATATTGTCTTATTTGTGGTTTTGCCTTAGCCATGAGTAGCTAAGCATCCACAACTTGGGGTTGTGGGAACCATGAGTAGTCGACTTGAGATGACCTTGATTTATTGCATTTCTATTATTGGGGTTTCACATTTATTGTCTATTTTGCTTCATTATGATTGTTGTTTAGTGATGGCCAATACCAAAACCTGCATACTATCATGATCCCGACCAAGGTAGTGACGAATAGGAAAAGGGGAGTAGATGATAGGATTCAATTAATGGGTTCTCATCTAATCAGCCAAACCTAACCAAGGGGAGGTTGCCTAGGATAATAGGTAACAATTAGTTCGCACACCACAGTTGCCGACCAAGCACCTTAGTGAAATTCAACCTTCACCTTCACAAGAGGACTAGAAAAACCTATCTAGGGTAATCTAGTCAATGAACCATGGGGAACACAATTCTCAAGTTGTCCCTAAAATTGATTGTTTCCTCATGTAGTAGTATAGTGTTTATTTTACTTTTATTTCCAAATCGTAACCCCCTTATTTGGATATTTTAGTTATAAATAGTCAAAATGATTGATAGTGAATTCTTGTAGTCAACCATTGTATTCCCTGTTGATTCGACCCTAACCTTCGATTAGTTTAATTGCTGACAGCAACTGCTTTCTTATTGGAGTGTGAACATCATCAAAATTTATGCCGCCGTTGCTAGGGAATATGGCTAGGTTTGGGCTTGATTTCACTATTAGTTTGTTCATGTGTGAATTTCTAAATTCTCTTGTATTTTACTTTTATTTTTGTTTTGTTGTTTGATTCTACTTGCAGAGTGTACTAGGTTGTATGCCCAACACAAGGAGCCAAGACAATCCCTTAGTTCGATCAATTTGGAGATCCATCGACTTTTTAGAAGAATGGCTCAAGTGAATGAGGATATCACGATTGAGGAAGAAATGAATATGAATGATGATATGGGAAAAGATGATAATCCATATCCAAGGAATGATAGGCCCCAACTTAGAGATTTCAACGGGAATGTTTATGGTTAGAACCAATATCGTTTGAACCCTTGCCTTCACTACCGGTAGATGCTAAGTTCTTGATATCAAGTGGACTACTTCAAATGCTCCAATCTGTGGATTGTTCATAGGGCAACCTTCAGAGGATCCTCATTGTCATCTCCATTCATCACTGATTGAGCCCCAAACTCAGGGTCTGACTCCAGCCTTCACTGGCACTACTCCAGCTATTGCAGAGCCTTCCCTAGTTGTTGAGATTGAGTTGGCGTCATCTTCTAGTACTCCTACACCAGCATCATCCACTATGAAGGTTGATTCTCTTATTTCTGCTAATGCTTTTTAGGCTCTAGTACGTAGAGTAGCTACAATGGAGCTTAGGCTACAAGATTTAGCAGCTCAAGTCAGACCATGGGTCAGCCAAACTGTTCAGGACACAGAGGAGAGGGCAAAGGCATTCGCCTGCGATTTAGTGGATGAGAGAGTTAGAGCAGTGGATGCCCGAGTAGATGCATTCGACGCGAGAGTCCAGAGGAGCCTTGAGGGTGCTCAGCCTGCTGAAATGAGCACAGTGACAAAGGAGTTGGCCAAGTTTAAGGCCAACTTATTGCAGATGTTAGCAGCCCATGTTGCAGTCCCAAAGGTGGCACCAGCGGGTGATAAGGTTTTTGACTAGTTAGTTGACCGCCCGCATGCTCACGGGAATAGGCCCCTCAAGACGGATGACATGGGGATAAGCCAGAAGAGGCCTAGACCTGATGACCCAGTAGCATCGGAGGAGGATCCGATACCAGAGGCAGTGGTGCTGGAGTCAATACTGATGGCGGCTATACAGAGAGATAGGGAGTAGCATACCTCACATGGAGATGGTAGCTCACGTACAGCTGCGGCCCAGATGGAGGACGTCGTGACCCAGGACCCTGCTAATCAGACAGAGGTGGTGCTTGAGCACCATGATGTTTGATAATTTTTTACCCAAACACTTATTTTCTATCTGTGGATACTTTGTTCTTTTTATTGGATAATATTTTCATTATATTTGTTTTGGATTTGGTTAAATGTTTTGTCTTTAGTTTTAAAATATATATATATATATATATATATATATATATATATATATATATATATATATTTCTTTTTTTTTTTTTTGTTCATTCCTTTTCTT
>JAOTQR010034842.1:17909-51267 GCA_025774065.1 Solanum ossicruentum | reverse complement strand
GTTGGCAATTTGGACATTGAGCCACAAATTCTGCAAGGTCCTTTTTCATGCCTCCCTACCAAAACATTCCCTTCAGGGCATGGTACATCTTAGTTGATCCTGGATAGATGGAATATCGAGAATTATAGGCTTCTTCCATTATCCTCTTTCTTAATCCATTAATATCAGGCATACACAATCTATTTTGGCAGTAAAGTATCCATTTTGTGTAAGTTCAAAGCCCTTCATCATACCCTGATTCACTTTTTCCTTAAGTCATCGTAAAATAGGATCCTCGAATTGTTTTGATTTCACCTCAGTTACTAATGAAGACGCTGTTGCATTATGTACAATAGCCCCTTCCTTTGGTGTTTCAAGAAGGCTAACTCCCAAACTGGCTAGTTGTTGTAGATCCTAAGCTATGCCTTGACTTACCATTGCTTGGTCACCAATATTCATAGTTTCCTTACGACTCAGAACATTGGGTACCAAATTTTCCTTCCTCGGATGGTATAGTATATCAATATTGTAATCCTTTATTAGCTCCAACTATCTCTGTTGTCTTAAGTTTAGGTATTTCTGCTTAAAGATGTATTGAAGGCTCTTGTGATTAGTATATATGTCAATGTGAACCACATACAAATAGTGGCGCTACATTTTCAAAGCAAATACAACCGCTGCTAGCTTAAGATCATGATTTGGTTAATTTTTCTCATGTGGTCGTAATTGTCTAGATGTATAAGCAATTACCCTACCATGTTGTGCCAGTAAGCACCCTAATATAACTCTTGAAGTATCACAATACACTACATACCCCTCAAATCCTTCTGGAAGTACTAGCACAGGTGCAGAAGGTAGCTTATTTTTCAATTCCTAGAAGCTCCTTTCACATGCATAATTCCATTGGAACTTTGTTGCCTTATCTGTCAATTTTCTTAGGGGTGTATAAATAGAAGAAAAACCTTCAACAAACCTCCTGTAATAACCTGGCAAACATAGGAAGCTTCAAATTTCCATAGGTGTCATTTGTCTTGGCCAATCTCTCACAACCTCTGCCTTTTGTGAATCAACCCTTATTCTTTCCTTAGATACAATATGACCCAAGAATGCCAATGATTTTAGACAAAATTCACATTTAGAATACTTGGCATACAACTGTCGATAACAAAGAACCTGTAACACTTGTCATAAATGCTTTGCATAGTCCACTTCGAATCTTGGGTATACCAAAATGTCATCTATAAATATTATCTCAAACACATCCAAGAATGGCTTGAATACCCTATTCACCAAATTCATAAAAACAAATGGTGCATTCATTAGCCCAAATGACATAACGAGAAATTCAAAATGATGACAGCGTGTTCTAAAAGCAGTCTTAGGTGT
Organism: Solanum ossicruentum; assembly: GCA_025774065.1. Classification (NCBI taxonomy): domain Eukaryota; kingdom Viridiplantae; phylum Streptophyta; class Magnoliopsida; order Solanales; family Solanaceae; genus Solanum; species Solanum ossicruentum. Next base: position 49,902 of record JAOTQR010034842.1, on the reverse strand, counting down.
GTCTTCCTCCTTCACCCTCACTTTGTGATACCCTAATCTCAAATAAATTTTTGAAAAGCATTTGGCACTCTGTAACTGATCAAATAAGTCATCAATCCATGGGAGGGGGTATTTATTCTTTATTGTCACCCTATTCAATTATTGATAGTTGATACACCTTCTCAAGGTGCTATCCTTTTTGCATACAAATAATACTGGTGCACCCCAGGGGGACATACTAGGTCTTATAAAACCCTTCTCCAATAGGTCTTTTAGCTGCTCTTTTAATTCATGCAATTCTGTCAGGGCTATTCTATATGGAGGGATTGAAATGGGTTGGGTGCCTGGAAGTAAGTCAACACCTAAATCTACCGCTCGTTCTGGAGGTAATCCTAGAAGTTCTTCAGGGAACACATCAACAAATTCATTTACTACTGGAACGGATTGAAGAGTTGGCGATTATGCCTCCTTTTCCCTTACTCTAACTAAATGATATATATACCCCTTGGCTACCATTTTTCTGGCCTTAAAATAAGAGATAAACTTCCCCTTTGGTGCCCCAACATTGCCTTTCCATTCAAGAACTGCCTCATTTGGAAAGTGAAATTACACTCTCATAGTTTGGCAATCCACGGTGGCATAGCAAGAAGCTAACCAATCTATACCCATTATAACATTAAATTCCACCATCTCTAGCTCAATAAGGTCAGCCATTGTGTCACAGTGACAAACAGTTACTACACATTCATAATAAACCCTTCTAGCCATAATAAATTCACCGGTTGGTGTAGACACTTCAAATGGTTTATTAAATAATTTGGGTATTCTCTTAAGCTTCCCAGCAACTAGTAGGGCAATGTATGATAATGTAGAACTGGGGTCGATTAATGCATATACATTATGTGAAAAGATAGACAATGTACTTATAACCACATGAGTGAAGCTTCCAAATTTTGTCAACTTCCCAGAGCATAGGTGCGATTCTGGACTCCGCTAGGGCTAGCTGCTCCTCTAACACCTCTACCACAACCCATAGGTGTTTGTTGATCCCTACCTAATGGAGGAGTTGACGGTGATGATGCAACAACTGAAGTAGTAGATTGTGCTATATCACTCATACACCTCCTCGGGCATTCTTTTATCATATGCCCAAGCGCACCACACCAATAACAAACATCTGCCCCAACATGACATATACCCAGATGACTTCTTCCACATTGTTTACAAGGCTACCTAGGAGTCATTTGCTGTCCTGCTGAATATACTATTGTTTGTGTACCTTGTCCCTCACCATGTTGACCAAACTAATTATTTCAAGACTCTTGAAGTTGTGGTGGAGCACTGGCTACAGAATAGGAGGATGTTAACCTAGCGGTCTATTAGAAAACTGAGGCCTAAGCTCACTTTGGGTCGGGTAAATTGTCATGTAGATCTGGCCTTTTTGGCTTGTCCCCTTTCAAAACTCTTGTGTCCTTCTTATCTGCCTCTGATTCTCCAACTTCTGTGCAAAAGCTTGCATCCTCTCTATGTCTATGGCCTTATTCAATGAAGCAATGGTATAGTCTCTGACCATATACGTATCCAATCTACCCACATATTGATGAACTCTATCTGCTATGGCACCAACTACATTAGGAGCATACCTGGATAGGGAATTAAATTGGAGGCTATACTCCCTCACGCTCATATTCCCCTAGTGGAGATTCAAAAATTGATCTGCACGGGCCTTCTGGATCTCTAATGCCAAGTAATGGTCAAGAAAGGCCTTTTTGAACTCCTTCCAAGTGGTTGGGGGAGCATTTATATCTTTGGATTGCTTCCAAGCTTCATAACACAATATAGCCACACCCTTCAACCTATATGTCGCTAACTCGACAGCTTCTGTACCACTCACATGCATAACATTAAAGTGCACTGAATCTGATCAATAAAGTCTTGAGGACCTTCATTAGGATCAGACCTAGTAAAGGCTGGAGGGTCCAAATTAAGGAAGTCATGTATCCTCATGCCAGCTGCCCTATTTGCACCACCTGGATCTATAACTGGACCTTCCTATCTTTGTCCTTGGACAACAAATATGCAAGTCAATAGTTGGACTGCATTCTTCAGATCCTACATTGTAGCATCAATAGGTGGTTCTGGGGGAATTTCACTACTTCCGAGTTCATCAGGAGCTAGAAGCGTAGGAGATGTCTGTGACAGAGACTCCTCTTGAACCTTATTTCATTCTCTCACCTAACTGGGTATACCAACCATCACTTCTACTCCCTTCCCTTTACCTTTGTTTTGCCTGGTTTCTGGAATACTTGTTATACAAAACAATTTAGAATTAGACATAATGCACCTATTACACTTAGCTCTATGGCACTATCTAAAGAATGAAAAGAAAGTAACAACTCCTAAATGCCACGTAGCATCTTTCTTATGTATGTGGTGCACAGCACATCGATAAATAAGATTCTACATAAACACGGCTTTGTAGACTCCCTAGGATGACCCATTCGATACCATTTCTGTCATGCCCCGAGTCCCATTAGGGCGGACTGACACCCATTACCGATAAGGCTTGGGTGAACCAACCTATATCTATGCACATTTTAGACATATTATAAGGGATTTCTATATTCATTGTGCCTTTGAGAAAGTAAACAGTAATAACAAGCCAAAAGAAAATGCATATGGCTAGGCCGTTGGGGCCATGGTGTCTAAGGTACGAGACATGACCATACTTTTAGTTTAAATAGTCTACAAAGCCTCTAAATAAGAGAGAGTATCTAGTAAGAGTCAGGATAGCCCTGCCTTGATTAACTACACAACATAAACATATAAGCTCTAGACACACACAAAGCTCCGAAGCAACCTGGAGCTTGGTAATAGCAGTTGGATATCCTATACTCTACTGGGGATATCTACTAGCACCTGTACCTGTAGCATGAAATGTAGGTCGACCATAAGGGACGTCCATACGAGATAAAGTATTGAGTATGTAAGGCAGGAAATATTTTATATGAAGTAATAGCTCCAATGATACTATGCACTGGTGTAGGATAAGAGACCACCTTTGGTTATACTTTGGAATTATGTAATTTATTTTCTTTATATTACTTTACCTTTACTATATAATCTATGTATAGCTGTAATACAAATGACCAACTGATCAGTGGTAAATCTATATCGGGATCATCCCTGACTAGGTTTATCCTTAACCCCTTGGGCTACCACCCGTGATAGGATCGTCTCTGGCTAGGTGATACTTCCACCCCTCGGGCTACCACCTATCAATAAACAATACACTTTATCTTTCAATTACCTTTCAGATTATTCTTTTGGTGGTCATAATCTTGGAGCTATAGGAGTGTAGATGTAGCATGTGACATGTAAATAATCATACAAGATAATATGACAATGAAAATAGTATGTTACATATATAATGAGATGCGTATGAAATGAAACAACTCGTGAACTTGATTTAGCAACAAGACAGCTAAATTACATGACTAACAAACTATACCTTGTAAAAAACATAAGTCTTACTTCATAATTTAGCTAACCAAGAAGAGAAAAGCCTCTTGAACAACATGAAAAATTCACAACAATCCTTAGGACACAAGCTATCAAAAATTTTCATCACAACATACTAGCATATACATCTTGTTTTTCATGAAGAAACCATACTAAATATACAACTATGATTACTTACCTTTCCATTCAAGATTATGGTTTCCTTTAAGAACCTTAGAAGGTTGCAATAGTTGCTTGGTAAAGTGAAATAAAGACAAGATAAGAGTCTTTTGAAAAACTGAAAATTTGTTACAATTGGAAATGACTAGAGGGATGCTTTTGAGCCATTTTTAAAGACTTTCGTGAATAACTTTATCTTGACATTTTGCCCACACATGAACACCTGTTAATATACTTGTTATGCAGTAGTTTTCCCCTCATTATTGGGCCTAAATTGGTCTCAAATTTGATGGACTTTGGCTGCCCATTTTCCAGCTTTCTTCTAAATTAGTTTTAGGCCCAAATAGTCAAGTGAGTTGTGTTACACTTGGGCCCTTTTTACATTCTTCTTAGACTGAAAATAAGGTCCATTTATGATGCTAAAACATGGGCTAAACTTACCCCCTTAACATGAACTTTATTCATAAACGAACTTGGACAAATTCGATGTTGGGTCTCGACTCCGCATTCATGTACAAACCAGTGCAGATAGCTAGCAAATTTATGCTAAGCAAGTAGGTGACTCACCTACTAGCTTATTAAGCGCTACAAGGACATAAATTATTTTACTTTATTTAGGGTTGTGATCTCCTCAATTTAACACAAAACATGTATACACTCGACCCTCTAAGAATTAGACACACATATCACCTACTAACACGAGATTCAAGCACATTATAAAAATTGATGTTAATTTGAAAAGTCATATCATGTTTCATTTTCATAGCATTAGTACATGCAAAATGTGGGGTGTTACACTGCTTATTATGCTAATGATGACCGCCCCTTCTCCCTTTATGTAGTCGGATTGAGTGGCATCATGTATGTATATTGTCACTCAGGCCCCAGAGTACAGTAAGTCTATGGCAAAACTTGCTTAAGCCTAGGCTAAGACACAAATATAGAAGGTCACCTAAAGCATCCCACAAATTAAGAACAACAACAATAACCCAGCTAATAAACATATTACATAACCAGGGCAACAATATATAGACCAATTGGTAAATGTAACAAATTCCAAGGATAAGATAGTAGGTAGTTAAGCTAATCTATGCAATACAAGATTTCCACAACAACAGATAACTCAACAATTTCTCAAGGTTTGTCATATATCTCACAATTAAGATTACAACCCCGTCACTAAAACACTAGGGGTTCATCAGAACTATACGATAGCCCAACAAAATCATAGTAGACTGTCTAGATTGCAACCAACAATTAATCTCCCCTAACATAGCATATTCTCCTTAGCACCAAACAACCCGACATGTTTACAATTAACCAAATAGGCATATGTCTCAACAGAAGTAGTATAAGACAATGTCAAGCCGTAGACAGGTTCATTATAGTCCAAAACAAATATAAGTGCCCAGAGTATCCAAAGACAACCCCACTACTAAATACAATAGGTATCTAGAACAACAAGTGTCAACAGAATCATATCAATATAGTTTAAAGGCACAACATGGAATATATCAAACAACCAGTCTCTCATGGCATTACATACCGCTAGCACCAAGCTACTCACACAGATAGAAAAGCATTAAGCTAGGTATACCTACCAATCACGTGGTATAAGTTTACAATTAACCTTCACCAAGCTCATTCCCAGTTTAACAGTGCCACAACCCAGGAAGTATAACAATTACAACTATTATAGTACTCAAAACAGTGGTCACAAGCCGAAGTCATCATGTACGTCATATACTCAGCAAATTCCAACCATATACATATATATACCATATATGTAATGATCTTGTTAGTCATTTTTGAGCTTAATGTGAAGTTATTGTTTCGCCCTTTTGTGAGTTACTATAGACCTATTTTGAACTATTTGTATTTTTGAAACTAAAATCTAGAGTTTTAAAGTGGAAAATATGAGTTCTTGCATTGTTCCAAGCTTAAGTTGTTGAGAAAGAGACTTTTTGTACCATTCTGAGTTTTAGGTGTCGGGTTGGAAATCTGTCAAGTTCATTATCTCCAGAACATGGAATCTAGTCTAGGAGAAGTTACAGAACTTAATTCAATGTTCAGGTGAAGGTTTTTAGACCCAAAGTTGTGTTTTTAGTTGTTTCCAAACTCAAAGTTTGACTTTGGACAACATCCGAAGTTCGGAAGCTCGGATCAAAATTTCGACAGTTTTAGTAGTTCCAAATGGTGAAACTAATGCTGGAAAATGTGTTGCCATAACTTTCGGAGTTGATAAGGGTAGTTCTTATATTTTGAATTTTAAACTAGTTTCTTTGAGTTGCATTGGTAATTGTGTCAAAAATACCTCGAAATCAAAATTTGATTATTTGGTTAAGTGTAGATCACTATTCTTTTGTATTGATAATTTTTGGTTAACAAAATTTAGTTTTCGGATGAATCTTGAGGGTTCATATTGAGTTTTAAATTTAACTGTATCTGTTATTTTGTGCAGTTATTTTTTGTCTGCGTGTTCGTAGAGAAGCCTTCGCATTTGTAGAGGTCTGTGTAATATAAGCTCTAGGTTCATGGGTGTTCGATCTACTTTTACAGAGGATAATCCTCTCCTGATCCATGTTCGGCGGAGGTATTTTTACACTTGTACAGTGTTAACTCCGACAACCTCCTTTGTTCCCCTCCATTTTCAATTATGTCAAGCTTTTGGGGAAACTTGTTATGAAAGTTTTTTTGGGTTTCTTTTGGGTAAGTGCTTCTAACATCATTTTTATTAATTCGTGACTTTCATCTTTATTTGTTCTTGAATATCATGATTTTGAATGTCAGAATTGGTGTTTTTAGTCTATGATTTGAATACTTTAATTGATGAAATCAATTTGAACTCTATTTTGGTGGGATTTTCAACCATGAACTCCTTTTTTCGCATAGGTTCATAATATGAAGTCAATTTTCAGATTTCAAAAATTTCAATTTTAGACCTAAGTTCAATCATTTTTTCCCTAAGCCTAATTCATGCCAGTATAGGTATCAAAATTTATCTTTTGATGCATAGTATATATATTTGTGTAGAGTTTGATTGATTTGGTGATCATTTGAAGGCTCGCATTGATTGAAAGCTTATTCGAGTGTGGTTTTGGCATGGAAGTAGGTTCAGAAAACTCTTTTTGGACTAGATTTAAGTTATTGGATATGTTCATGTGATAATTGTAATATCTAGATTGATTCATGAGTAATCAGACTGAATAGATAGAATTAAGATGGAAATGTGATACCGGTCACATTGAAATTTTAGTAAATCGTGATTCCATTGATAAATTGAGATTGAATCTTAAAAATTGAGATATTTTTTACATTATCTTGGTATATGAGACTAGTGATACAATTTGTGAGAGTTATATGGTAAATCGATCACAATTATGATACAGTGAGATTTTTGAGCATATTTTGGAACTTGAAGAGTTTGATTTCATTGACATTCTGATTATTGATGAGAGGGTAACGATATAAGACTTGTTGATGACATTGTGGTACTAGTTGATGCATATGGGATAGCCTCCTTGATGTGATGTCTATTTGCATATCATTAATTTATTATGTTACATATATATATATATATACATACACATACACATGAATTGTGGCATTGTCATGTACACATCACCTATTGTATCTGTGCCATTGAGACACTGTGAAATTTGAGACAGTCGTATTACTTAAGATCTATTTACTAGCACCAAAGTCCTTGTGGTATATTATTGTTATTATACATCTTGATATCATGACATTTGTACGCATTTGATCTTACATTGCATTGGCTCCAAGACGGTTGCATTACTTGATATCTATTTACCGATGCTAGAGTCTATTAAGGTATCATTAGCGCCATAGTCCATACTGGAGACCTCTTTACGGTGCCAGAGTTCGCCAATGTGTCATTGATTTTAGCAGCCACCGTGAAACTTGAGATACTTTTGTATATGGTCTAACAAGACCCCGATGGGTTCTACCTTGTATCTTCAGCTTGATAGATTAATATACCGATGCTAGAGACAGTTGTGATTCCATCCTTTACATTTCATTCATACACTATATGTGTGTTGCATCCTTGATTGCCATTGTTTTCTTATGCTACTCTTATATATGTTTATATTGTGAACTAATCCCTTCCTTGCAGATGATTGGTGTCGCAATCCAGAACGGATCGCAAATAAACGACAAGAAAATAAAGCAGAAATACTCTCAACATAACACAACAATCTCAAAATCTGGAGTCATGAGTACAATATCATCTAAAGTAAGTAGAATAGGACATAATTGGTTGTCTCAAGAAGAATACCAAACTTTCTCATAATATCTGATACAAGTTTGAGATAGAAAGCGAATATAAGGAAAACTCAAGATCCATGGTGATTTGGACTCTGAGCCTCACCACTGTGATCTAGATGGATGAATAGTAACTCAACTAGAGTGATCAACTACCCTGTGCAGGTCCTTGTGCTCGATCTGCAATGAGGAAATAAAGTAGGGTGAGTACACTGAAATGCACCTAGTAGGTCCAGTCGATTGGATAACTAAATCAGAACAAGCAGGTAATAAGGAAGAGCCACATTCCTATATCCAAAAAGGTTAGTACACAATAAAATACGCACAACAATAATGTGCTAAGACATCCTTAAGAACCCATAATGTCATATTACCATTAATTTGAATATGATGCACAACTCACTAGCCCAAATACCAAGTGTGTAACAATCTTTCCACCTACCCATGGTCAAGGTAATAATAGAATGTCGCAACCTTGCCACCTACCCTTGGTCGAGGGATATCATGATGCCACGTCCTCGCCAACTGCCCATGGTCAAGGTTCATGAAGTATCGTTGCCTCCTGCACAGGTAAAGGGGGTGGTACCAATGTGAAGCATAATGCCCTTGTCTCCTACTTGGGTTAAGGGATGATACAAGCAACAAAACATTAGATGTAAATCAATAGTGCAACCAACATATGCGTGTAAACATTTAGAATAGCATTAGATAGAAATAAAGATGTGTTAAACTAATACTAATAATATTTGCTCAAGGGATAATTTAGAGTCTCACAGTATATGCCCAAACCGTCATCATGTTTTAGATCATCATAGTTATATCAATAGTCACGAGTATCAATACTATTGGACCTTACTTGACCCAAGTATGCAAGAATATCAATAATACCAAGCCCTACTCGTCCCAATAATACAAGAATATCAAAGATACTAGACCTAACTCATCCCAATTATGCATATACACCTCAAAGGTATGTCAACTACCATCAATTACCAAGCAATGACCCAATTAGTCTCACAAGTCTCAATTTGTCACAAGTCTCAATTTGTCACACTTTATCTCAAGTCATCATCATTTTGTCATAATTCATCTCAGTTCATCAATAGGATCAAGAAATCATAACTTGGCTTAACTAGAACAATTTTTCCATCATTATCCGAACATATAAACTCAACTATACGATTATCCATCTAAATTTCACAATTATCACAAGAACATGATCAATAACTCAAATGTAGTCCCAAAAAGTTAGCTGAACCTACCTCAATGCCTAAACCGCAGTCGGACAAGCTTTCAATCAACTCAATCCATAACATGATACCCCAATTTAATCAACCACTATCAAAATTCGATACTACTTATCAAGAGGAGCATTTTTAGACCCATATTGTGATAAACTTGGTTTAGGGGAAAAATAGTCAAATTTAGGGTTAAAATACGATATTCCCGAATCTAAAAATTAATTTTAAAATCAAGTTCTACACATCAAATGAAGTTCATGGGTGAAAATCCCATTAAAATCAATATTAAATTAAATGAGAATTTGAACTTAAAGTTAGAAAATCATAGTGTAAAAATCCCCAATTTTGGGTGTTCAATTTGACGAAATCAAAGACAAAACTCAAGATAAAACTCATAAAAAATGATTAGATTTGTGTTAGAAATACTTACCAAAAAAATCTTCGAAAAGCTTTCTTTAAAAGCACCAAAAAGAGCTAGGATGTTCGAAACTTGTTTTAAAATAATGTTTTCCATGTTTAAAACTATCCAGGTCACATATACTCTCCGCGATCGCGGAGGCCATCTTGCGAATGCGGAGCAGAAGTAGGTATCTACTCCACAAATACAGAGCAGAGTAGCATCAAGACCTCCGTGAATGCGGAGAAGGAATGCACCTGCACCAGTTATCAGCAAAAACCAACAATGCCAAGTCCAATTCCCTACTCTGAATGGATCCTCGAAACTCATCCGAAATCAGAACTTCACAAACCCAATATCTGTACATATCGGATAAAGTAGTCCGGACTCAACAGAACTATTAGAAATGAGTTTCATGGCCTCCTCGCCACATTTACCAATGTCACTCGATAAAATTAGTTTAAAACTCAAAATACTAAAATTGCTCTCGGCAATTCAAGTAATTTTTTTGAGACCATTTCCAACATTAGTTTCACCATCCGGAACTAATAGAACTATACAAAATCCGATCCAAGCTTTTGAAAATAGAATGTTGAACAAAGTAAGATTTTTGTTTCGGAAAAAACTAAAATCACAACTTTAGGCCTAAAAACATCATTTTAACTCCAAATCAGTTCTGGAACTTCACATAGTACAGTGTCGATGTTCTAGAGCTAATGAAATTGATGGATCCTTGATCTGACACTCAAAACTCAAAATGATACAAAAACTCTCTTTTTCAACAACTTAAGTTTCCAAAAAAGCCAAAGTTCATATTGTCAATATTCAAAACTCAAGATTTTAGTTCCAATCATATAGATAGTTAAGAAAAGGCTAAAAACAACTTACGAAAGGGTAAAATAGTAATTTTTATGGATAAGACCAAAAATGACTAGCCAGGTCATTACATCATTCATCACTAAATATAGTATTTGTCCTCAAACATAAATGTAATGTACCTAAAGCCTCAAAAAGGCTGGGATATCTTGCACGGACGTAAGACTCCAAGTCCAAAGTAGCCTCATCAATGGAATGGTGACCACTGAACCTTCATAGAAGATGTGTCTTTTTATCTCATCTCCGAACCTACCTATCCAATATAGTTATAGGCTCCTGTTCGAAGGACAAATATGGACCCAACTCAATAGAGTTATAAAAATCACACAAGACACATCAGGAATGTACTATGGAGCACAGAAATATGAAAAGTAAGATGTACTGATGATAATCTTGGTGGCAATGCCGCTCATAGGTGACCTCACAAACTCTCCTCAAATTTTCAAATGGGCCAATGAATCTGGAACTAAGCTTGCCCCTTTTGCCAAATCTCATCATTCCCTTCATGGCTGAAACTTTTATCCAAACACTGTCACTAACAAAGAACTCAAGATGCCTAACCCTTTATCAACATAACTCTTCTGGCGGCTTTGGGCTATCAAGGTTCTATTCTAAATCAAATGGACCCGATCCATGGCATCCAAAAGCAAATCAATAGCGAACACCTAAGCTAAACCTTAATCAAACCATCCAAGGGATGGTCTACACCTCCAGCCAAACAAGGCCTAAAATTGTGCTATCTGGATGCTAGAATGGTAGTTGTTGCTATATGTAAACTCTGCCAATGGTAAATATTGGTCCCATTAGGCCCCTAAATCAATAACATAGGCCCTAAGCATATCCTCCAACACCTAAATAGTGCACAGATTGACTGTCAGTATGAGGTTGAAAAGGGAACTCAAATACACTTACTACCCAAACCATGATATACAACTCGCCAAAAGTGAGAAGTAAACACATACCCTTGGTTCTGTACTATGGACACTGGCATGCCATGCAATCTAATAATGTACTTAAAATATGACCTAGCCAACTGCTTCGCACTTGTCACAACTCAAAATAGGTCTTAGACATTACACGGTGAATGGGGAGCCCGAAGGGTCCCCAATCAATCCTCTTAACTCGTCATTACACATCATTGGTCGTAGAAGCATGTAAAAAGGCATAAAATAAGAATAAGGGGCAAGGGACTAGGGGATAGCTTGGAAAACATCACCATCAAGAGATAAAGAGTCTAAACTCAAAGTAGATAACTTATCCAACAAGAACCTCTTAATACATAGATAAGAGCGGGGGCCAAAACAAGCAACCGGGCTCACCCTCATAGTTAATACATACATAAAAGAAAGATACTCTTAGAACATTGTATAGATAGTCATTATCCCCGAAATGGAGGACTTACCAAAGGCTAACTTGAACAATCCATCTAGCCACAAGAAGAATCAATAGGAGCTCCAGTTCCTACATGGTGAAATCATGTAGGCATAGAGTTTACGTTAGTACGTTTTAATGTATTAAGTATGTGGGATGCAATCCAACAAAAGATAAGCTCATATTCCAAAATACATAATGATAGGTAAATAGGCATAGTATATAACAATATGACACATATGATAAATGCATAAATAAAATATGCTTAAGTAGCTCATGCTCATATAGGATATCATATGTGAAGAATAGACCATGTGAACTATATCGTAACTCCAAGGCACACCATTCCTTGAAATGTGATTGAGGCTTGATACCCCCTCAACAAGGTATCCGAGGCATGACACCCCCTCGTCAAGGTGATTGAGACTTGGCAGCCTCTCAACAAGGTGATTGAGACTTGGCACCTTCTCAAAAAGGTGATTGAGGCTTGGTACCTCCTCAACAAGGCAATCGAGGCCTGGTACCCCCTTGTCAAGGTGATTGATCAACAAGGTGATTGAGACTTGGCACCTTCTCAAAAAGGTGATTGAGACTTGGCACCTTCTCAAAAAGGTGATTGAGGCTTGGTACCTCCTCAACAAGGCAATCGAGGCCTGGTAGCCCCTTGTCAAGGTGATTGAGACTTGGTACCCTCTCAAAAAGATGATTAAAGCTTGGTATCCCCTCAACAAGGCAATCAACTTGCAATATCATAGATACTTTTCATGAATTAAACACATGTACAACATACATTTATAATCATAAAGTCATCATATACCTACATTTCCTCTTATCATTTTACATCATACATATACCATCATCTAATCATCATTCCATCATTATGTCATCATCATATAATCATCATAACACCATTCAACTCAAAAGACATGCATTGGACCTTCAATTCCTCAAGAAACCCTAGACGGACATTTTATCAAACACTTAGCGAGTGTGAAATAGGGGTAAAAGACCATGCAATTTAGAGATGAAATCATGCAAGAAAATCTATTGTAAAACCACCAATCAACACCTTGCAATACCCTTAATACATACACATAAAAACCCCTCATCAAATCTTACATTAGATCCAAGATTTAAAGCTCAAAACATGCTGATACAACTATACTTTCATGAACTATAATCACTATGTAGTAAATTTTTCAATATACAAGATCCACATGTATAATCAACTTTAAATCATGTATTATTAGTTAAAAGGAGTCTTAGGCACCATAGGTAGAAGGACCTAATGGTTCGATACCACATACCTTAGCTTTGTAGAACCCTTGAAAGAGGTTAAAGATTGAGACTTGAAGTTTGAATGAAATCCTTAAAAAAATCCTTAAGATTGGTCTTGAGTTTTGGGACTTGAATTTAGGGTGAAATATGTGTCTAAGTGTTTGAGAGGATATTGGGGGATGCTAAGGATGATGTGAGGGTGAAATAAGGCTAAGTATATGTATTGTGAAATGTGGGAACCCTTAGGCCCAAGACGTATAAGTCTTGGAACAAAAAAAATTAAAATAGGCACCAAAAACAATAGGAGCGCGTCGCGGATGTGACGTGAAAACCCCACTGCAATCTACATTTTCTGCACGAATAGGTTCTACGAAAACGGGCATAAATCCTTCATCAAAAATCGGAATGAGGTGAAACCAAGTATGTTGGAAAGCTAATTCAAAGGGCTTTAATTTGGTTGGTCGTGGGACACCAATTATTTGTGTTCTAGGAGATATGCCCTTTCAAATTTGACCCTCCTAAATAGCGTTTCTTGCAATTTTCAAATTTTGATACGGTTGCTCTAAATTTCGAGTTAGACCCATTTCCCACTCAATTAGACCCCCTCAACAAGAGTATGAAGTCAGATTTCTGAAATAATTAATGGGCGTTTAGATATATGGAAATCACTTTTCAAGGTACTTTTGAGGCACATTTTCAGGCACCTTTTGGGGTCGTTACATCACTATAGCTAAGAAGTGTGATAACTTGGTCAAATGATCAACGACTACCCAAAATGAATCAAACTTGCTCAAGGCCATGAGAAAACCTGTACCAAAATCTATAGTCACTCTTTCCCACATTCACTGTGGAATGGGGCAGCATTTGCATCAATCCACTGGGCTTTTGGTGCTCATACTTGACTTATCAATAATTCAAACACTTTGCTACAAACTCGTCTATGTCCCTCCTCATACCGAACCACCAATAATGTTGTTTTAGATCATGGTACATCTTTGCCACACCTTTATGGATAGAATATGTAGCACAATGTCCCTTCTCTAATATCAATCTCACCCAATCCCGTACTTTAGGCACATAAACTCTATCATTAACCCTCAAAACACTATCAGAATCAGCAGTAGCCACCTTGGCTTTATCTCTCTACACTTTGTCACGAATCAAGCACAATCTAGGTTCCTTAAACTAATTGGAACATATCTGATCAAGCAAAGAAGATTTAGCCTCAACAAAAGCGAAGATGCTCTGAGGAGGGGAAATGTCCAAATGGACTATGCGTTTAGCAAGCGATAGAACCTCCAAAGCTAAAGGCCTCTCCTCAAATCTCAAAAATGCCAAGGTCCCCATAATAGTAGCCTTCCGACTCAAAGCATCTGCCATGACACTAGCCTTCTCGAGGTGATATAGAATAGAGATATCATAGTCCTTAAAGAACTCCAACTATGCAGGCTCATGTTAAGATTAGGCTGAGAAATATGTATTTGAGACTTCAGTGATTTGTAAGGATCTCAACATGCACCCCATAAATATAATGCTGCGATAACTTTAACACAAACACAACCACAACCATCTATAAAGCAGGGTAGGGTAGTTTCTCTCATGAACTTTTAGTTGTCTAGAAGCATCGGCTATCAACATTCCCCTTACCTCAATACACCACCTAAACCCATTCCAAAAGCATCACAATATACCACAAATGAAACTCCTTCCTCAGGTGGAGCAAGAACAGGTGTTGAAGTCAACAAACCCTTAAGCATTTGGAAGCTCACCTCACAATCATCTAACCACTAAAATGCCAAACCTTTTGAGTCAATCTAGTAAATAGGGTTGCTACAGATAACAAACCTTGAACAAAACACCAATAAAGCCTTACTAAACTAAGGAAACTATGAATCTCAATCACAGAAGTCAGACTATCCTACTTACGAACAACTACTACCTTGGTGGGATCGACCATTATACCCTTTTTTGACATAATATGGCCAAGAAATGCAATAGACTCAAGCCAAAACTCACACTTTGAGAACTTTGTATACAACTTCTCTTCCCTTAATCTCTAAAGTATGGTACTTAAGTGATGAACATAAATAAGGAAAGATATCATCGATGATCAAAATTATAAAGATGTCTAAATAGGGCTTGAGCACTTGGTTCATCAACTTCATAAAAGAAGCCAGGGCATTAGTCAATTTGAATAACAAAACCATGAACTTGTAATGCCTATAACGGGTCTTGAATGCTATCTTTGGGATGTCAGACTCTTGAACCCTCAACTGATGACACCCAGATCTCAAGTCAATCATTAAAAATATCGAGGTACCCCGTAACTGATAAAAAGATCATCAATTAAAGGCAAAGGATATTTATTCTTGATGGTCATTTTGTTATGCTTGCAATAGTGAATACATATGGGCATAGTGCCTTATATCTTCTTCACAAATAATATACGAGCACCCAAGAGAGATATACTCGGACGAATAAAGCATGTGTTCAACAAGTCTTCCAATTGTTCATTCAACTCCTTTAATTCACCGACGCCATCTGGTAAGGAGTAATAGATATAGGCTTAGGGTACAAATCTACTTTAATAGCAAAGTAAATATTGTCATGACCCAAGCCTAGGGCCTAGACGTGATACAGCGAATGGGGACCCAAAGGGAGTCCCCAAATAAGCCTCATAAGCATACATGGCATATCTTGGTTTAGCAGAAACATGAAAGAGAAAGAAGTACATATAACATATTATCAAAAGGAAATGGTACAAAGGGAAGCCTTCACCATGCATAAAAATAATAAGAGTCAAGCTCAACATAAAACATCCATATCAAATAGCACCTCCAGTATGAGAGGAACGGGGGCCAATACATCTCCCGTGCTCACCCTCAAAAGATAAAAGAAAGTCTAAATAAATAAATCTTAACAAAAGTATGAAGAAAAGTGGATGTTGCACCTGAAGTGGAGGACTCACCAATAGCAATCTTTAATGATCTGACTAACCATGTGGATGAGGAGGATGAGTAGGAACTTCAGTCCCTACATGGTGAGATCATGTAGTTAAAAATAAGCATTAGTACTTGAAATGTACTAAGTATGCGGGGTACAATAAAACAAGGAACATAAGTCATAATAATCAAGATGCATAATCATAAGCAATAGACATAAGTTCGATATGACATGTATAATCAATGCTTGAATTAAAACATGCATGAAGGTAATCAAACTTGCATAGTATATTATACATACGTGGGAGGAGACTCTAACCGACATATAAGAACAAGCCAACTACTATTTGGAATCTCGATGTTCACTCCACACTGAATAAAGGAGTGGTCTACTTGCAAACACAACTTGACCTCACAAAGTGAAGAACTTGCCTAGATGGATCCACTAGTAAGGACCTATTTAGTGAAATATATAAACCTCTGGTGGCACATAGTTAAAAGGCCAAGACTTTATATAAGGATCCCTTGGATCGAGCCCCCACCTTAAGCCTCATTTTGGTGCTAAGTCTAGTCCTACGGAATACTTGAAGTAATCATAAGTTTAATCATTACTTGTAAGAACATGATTACTTAGCATGAGTAGCTCATTCACATATATGCAGCTATACATAGTGTATACCTTATACTAGAGGGAAAGAACAATGCATAGACTTTCTCCTTATGGTAGGCATCACATTACACATGAGGGTAGAGATTATAACATGCTTGCCCTTTCTAGTGAGAATTGGAACATGAGGGTAAAATAGTATCATGCTTGCCTTTACATGTAGGTATTATTTACTCATAAGAGGGTATAATATAAGATAAGGGCTCAATAATTTACTTGCAAATCATAGAAACTTTTGATGAATTTAATATATGCTTGGGAGCCCATAACTTATCATAACATGCTTGTCTTTAAATTCATGCAATAGTCTTTCAGTAACATAAAAATTCTTGTCAAGTAAATTAGTAAAACATAGTGGGTATATGTACACGTAGTTAAAATCATGCATTTCAAGAGTATGAGACATCATAGGAGTAAAATGAACTCGTTCAAGGTCGTCCAAGTTAACTCACCAATAATATAGAAAAACACTTGTTTGAGTATCATGAAAATACCAATAATATTTTAGGAAAAATCATCATTTCTTGAAGAAACAAAATATCAGTCATGTGTACAATGCATAATAACATTATCATAAGCAAGAGTTCATAAATACCTATAAAATTGTCCATAAATCCATGTAGTTAGAGAAGATGATTGGTTGAACTTGTGGGAAGGAAGGTTCCCACAATCAAACTCATATACCTTGATGATAGGAGATAGAAAAACCATGGAAGATGATGAGGAATTCGGAACCCCAATTTGCACCTTCTTGCTTGAAGCCTTGTAGGAACATGAGAATGTTTGAGAGAGTTTAGAGATTTAGGGTTTTTGGAATAAGGAAGAATGAGATGTATTAGGATTATGTAAACTGATAAAGAACATAGATGGGGTCAAAATGACATAGTTTGGACTTAGAAGAAAGAGGAAAGGTCAAATTTAGCCCCATTAAAATCCTGGTTAGATAGGCCTATGAGACCCCGTCTATGAGCCATAGATGGCCTTTTGCTAACTAAAGATCCTGAAATTTGAGTTACTAAAATTTGTCACAAAAACCCTGTTGTAGGATCTACGACTCATAGAGTTATTCATGATTCATAGAATGAGTCATAAATCAAACTTCCAAAAGATCAAAATTTCACCAAGTCTGCCAGATTCTACAAGATGTACTTTATTAGCGTACTTCGACTTATGAGTCATAAACTCCTTCATAAATATCAACAACAAAATTTTTCTCAAGCATATTTCTTGCATCTCTCTTACCCCATGAGTGGGGTCTTACAAATATCATGCTCCAGAAGAAAGAAGGCAAATCAGTAAGAAATACATCCATAAACTCTCTAGCAACCCTAGTGTCCTCTAAAGACGGGGAAACCTTAGAAACAGTCTGAACAAGTGCAAAATTAGCTAACCACCCCTTCTTCACCATCCAACAAGCATACATATAAGAAACAACACCATTAGGATAGGAACTAGGTGCGATAGGCCATACAAACTGAGACAAGTCAAGACAAGATAAGGTCAAGGTCTTCGCATGACAGTCAAGAAAAGCATGATAAGGTGATAACCAGTCCATACCCAATATCAAATCAATGTTTACCATATCAAGAAATATCATATCAGTAACAATATCTCTCCCCATAAAACTCATAAGGCAACCCCAATATACCTGACACAACACTAAAGATTCACCTACCTAGGTGAATATACATATATGCTGGACAAGCGGCTCACACATAATATTAATATTAGAAGCAAAATAGGCTGACATATATGAATAAATAGTGCCCGAATAAAATAAACTGAAGCTGAGTGATGGCACACTAGAACAATACCTATGATCACCACATTAGAAGCCTCTTCTTTGACTCTATATATAAGGCTGCATAGCAAACTCAATAACCACCACTAGCCTGTGGGCCTCCATGGGCTCCACCTCTCACTGTAACACAACCTCCCCTAACACTACCTCTCATGCCCTGAGAAATATCTCTGTCTGCTGCCTAAGGTCCTGAAGCCTGAGCTGAAGCTACATGATGTGGACAGTGATAGGTGAAGTGCCCAAATGTCATCATAAACATAACAAGCCTTGGGGTTTCGCCCCTAAGATAACTGTGCTAAAGAACCATCATATTTGGCAAAACTAAGAGAACAATCTCAGCCTATATGAGTAGGCCCAGAGCTGTCGCTACCGTCAAATGTTGGAAGAGCTTCCTGGACTTCTTGGTCCTGATGGCCCTATCTATGATACCCTCTATCATGGGGTAGGGGTCCACTAAACTTACCATGCTGGTGGAACCTCTTCCCACCATCCTGTCTCTTATGCCAGATGTGCTCTATCATGTGGGCATAATCCACTATACTCCGAAAAGTGTAGTCAGCCAACACCAAAGAAGTTGTAGCCTCCCACAAATATCCTGCCAACCCTATATTAAACTGATAGAGATCCTCTCGAACTCAGTGAGGGTACTAGAGAAGGCATAGCAAGACAATGCATAAAATGTATCCTCATAGTCTGAATAAAATGTATCCTCATAGTCTGAAACTGACATAAAGCGCTGTTGTAGCCTATCAAACTTTTCTTGATGACTATCTCGAAGGCTATATGGCATGAATCTCCTCAAAAGTATCTTCGTGAACCATGTCCATGTCAAGGCAAGGGATCTTACAAGTTAATAAGACAAATTTAATCTCTACAACTCCTTGGCAAGGTTGGTGAATTGATATGAAATATAGCAAACACGATTGACTTAAGAATAGCCAGGTTACATAGATGGTCCAGATACTCTAATAGCAAATAATAGGCTATATCGCCAGGAGTGCCATCAAATTGTATAGGAGCCAATAGCACAAACCTCTCAAAGCTCTTTTGCTTCATTGTCGACATGCGTGGGATGGCAAAAGATGGTGACGCCAAAAGTAAATGTGGTGCAACAGATGGAGAAACAACCAAACTCTAAAACTGAGAGCCCGAAATCAGCCTAGATATCTAAATCAAAGTTGGCTTAGATGGGGCTATAGAAGGACCACCCGGTGTTATAGAAACTAATACATCAATAGTAGTTTGGGCGGTAGGTTCTTCCTCCAATCAAGCTAGTACACGTAAAAGTAACTCTTGAATTGAAGGTATAGTCTCTGGGGCTGAGGGCAGCGGAATAAGATTTGTAGGCCCCCCTATCTGATAAATTATCTTTGGAGAAGCCGATCTAACTTGCTCCATAGGCGAAGCTGCACATCTAGTAATGCCTTAGCCTCTGTCCCCATCCCCAAACTCTACCTCGACCTCGAGTGGGAATTACATTAGCTGCCTTTGACTCTCTCACTGATCGACGGGATCAGATAATCAACATTTGCATAGAAGTAGTAGATTAGAGATTTTCATAATAGGTAATGCAATGAAACGTATGGATGGAAACAAGATGTGAAAGCTTTTCTAATTAAGTATCCCGTAGCCTCCCGAAGATGTGTGTAGACATCTACACACCAATCCATAAGACTCTACTAGACACTCTGCTCTTGACTAATGTGCACAATAATCCTAGAGCTCTGACACAATCTTGTCATGAACCAAAATGTATCGCAACTAAAAGAAGAGGAAATAAAGCAAAAGATCATCTCAACATAACAAAACAATCCCAAAATCTGGAGTTATCAATATAAGAGCATATAAAGTAAGTACAATAGGACATAATCAACTATCCCCAGAAGAATAAAAAAAATGTCTCCTAATATCTAATACAAGATTGAGATAGAAAGCAAACAAAAGGACAATTGAACATCCACAATAACTCAGAGTCTGAGCCTCACTGCTGTGATCTGTATGGAGAATAGTAACTCAGCTAGAGTGATCAACAACCTTGTGTAGTCGATGCTCGATCTATAGGGAGGAAACAAAGTAGGGGTGAGTACACCAAAATGTATCCAATATGTCCAGTCGACTGGGTAAGCGAAATCGAAACAATCATGTAATAACAAGAACCTTATCTCTACATCCAAAAAGGTTAGTACACAGATAATATACACAATAATAATGAGCTAAGATATCCTCAAGAGTGCCATAAAGGCATAAATGGTATATGATGCACAACTGACAAGTCCAAATACCAAGTATGTCACAGCCTTGCCACTTGCCCGTGGTCAAGGTATTATCAGAATGTTGCAACCTTGCCACCTGCTGTGGTCAAGGGATATTATGATGCCAAGTCCTTTCAACCCATTTGTGGTCAAGGTTTATGAAGTATGAGTCTCACCTTTGCCTCTTTCTAAGGTCAGAAGGGTGATACCAATGTGAAGAAAAATGCCCTTGCCTCCTACCTTGGTCAAGGGATGAACAAGCAACAACAAAATAGTTGTAAATCAGTGGTGCAAACCATATATGCATGTAAATATATAGAATAGCATTAAAACAGGAATATCTATGTGTGAAACTTATAATAATCATATGTACTAAATGAATAATATAGGATGTCACAACTGATGACCAAATCATCATCATGTTTTAATAATCATAGTTATATCAATAGTCAAAAGTATCAACAATATCAGACCTTACTTGTCACAAGTATGGAAAAATTTCAATAATATCGAACCTTACTCATCCCAATAATACAAGAATATCAATGATACCAGACCTAACTCATCCCAATTATGCATATACACCTTGAAGGTATTTCAAAAGCAATCAATTACCAAGTAACGACCTAATTAGTCTCACAAGTCACATTTAGTCGCATTTAGTCTCAAGTCATCATCATTCCATCTTATTTCATCTCAGTTCAACAATATGATCAAGATTATATCATTATCAGAACATATCAACTTAATTATACTATTATCCATTTAAATCTCACAATTATCACATGCACATGATCAATAACTGAAATGTAGTTCCAAAAGGTTAGCCAAACCTACCTCAATGTTGTAATTTCACTTGGACAAGCTTTTAATCAACTCAATCCAAAAAATGATCCCCCAATTTGATCAACCACTATCAACAATAGACATTACTCATCAAGAGGAGCATTTTGATACATGTATTGGCATAAATTAGGCTTAGGGCAAAATAGTAAAATTTAGGGCTAAAATTAGAACTTCCTAAAAATTAATAATAAATTTACAATCAAGTTCTATATGAAAAGTACAGTTTATGGGTGAAAATTCCATTAAAATTAAGATTAAATTGAATGAGAAATTAACATTTAAAGTTTGAAAATCATAGTCTAAAAATTCCCAATTTTGGGTGTTCAATTTCTTGAAATCAAAGACATACTCAAGATACAACTCATATAAAATAATTAGTTTAGTGTTAGAAATACTAACCCAAAAAAAAAATCTTCGAACAACATTCTTCAAAATCACCTTAAAGAGTTAGGAATTTCAAAAATGGATTAAAATAATGTTTTTGGAGTCCAAGTTACATATACTCTTCGCGATCGCGGAGCCCATTCCATGAACATGGACCATATGCAAGTCTCTACTCCGCAAACATGGGACACTATCCATCAATGTGGAGCATAGCAGCATCAAGACCTCTGCAACATGAAGGCTATCCGTGAATGCAGAGTAGGAATACGCCTTCACAAGATATCAGCAAAGACCAGCAATGTCAAGTCCAGTTCCCTACTCGAGATAGACCCCCAAAACTCATTTGAACAAAGAATTTCACAATCCGAATGTGAATACATACCACTAATAGCGATCCAGACTTAACAGAATCATCAAAATTTTGTTTCAAGACCTTCTCGCCATATTTACAAATGTCACTCAATAAAACTAGTCCAAAACTTAAAATACGAAAACTGTACTTGGAAACTAGAAAAACTATTCTAAGACCATTTTCAATTTTAATTTCACCAACCCAAACTACTAGCTCTATCAAAATTTCAATTTAAGCTTCTAAACTCTAATTGACCAAAGTCAAACTTTGATTTTGGAAATAACTAAAATAATAACTTTGGGTTCAAAAAACCTCATTTATACTCTGAATTCATTTTTGTAACCTCTCATAGTTCAGTTTTGATGTTTTGGAGCTAATGATATTGATAGATCTCTTATCAGATTCTCAAAAGTTAGAATGGTACAAAAAACTCACTTTTTCCACATGTTTCAAAAAATGCCAAAACTCATATTGTCAACTTTTAAAACTTAGGATTTGAATTCCAGCCATACAAATAGTTTAATTTAGTTCCAGAGAAACTTAAGAAAGGATAAAATAGTAATTTTCATAGAAAAAGCCAAAAATGACCAACCAGGTCATTACAATGGGATTGTTCGTTACTGTATACCCGGTTGATTTGTCTTACACAGTCGGTTAAACCTACTGAGTATATTTTGATGTACTCACCCCTCCATCTTTTCTTCCCTATAGATCAAGAATAGGGACCCCTACAGGGTAGTTGATCTCATTCTATTAGAGTTCTCCTCAATCTATCCCAGGTCTTGTGGTGTGTCTTAGACTTTAAGTCATCAGATATCTTTTGAGATAACCTTTGTTATTTTCTATTCCAGTCAGTTTATTAGATATTATACGATAACATTGTATTTTCATTTGAGATGATTGTATTTACTTATTCTCACTATGTTAGATGCTCTTTTACTAATTATACTCCAGGTTTTAGGATATTGTATTAAATGTTTTGTGTTCTTTTCCTTTAATTTATTCTCCTTAGTTAAGATCTATTTTTATGGTCATGAAACATTTTGTATCAGAGTTGTAGGGTCATTAGGCTCGTTAATCAAGAGTGGAGTTTCTAGTAAAGTCTCACGAATTAGCATGTAGATGTCCATACCCATCGTCGGGAAGCTACGGGGCACTTGATATGAAAAGATTTCATGTATCGCTTGTATTCATGCATTATTCTATATATTCTATTTAGTAAGTGTCCATTCTACTCCTTCTCCAGAGACGTTGACTACTACATCCGACGATCAGTGGGAGAGCCTAATCCAGCTAATGTGGCTCTTACGTGTGGTTGAGGCAGGGCTCATGATAGGGTCAAGGGCCGAGGAGTAGCTATAGGGGTAGCTCAACTCAAAGGACAAACTAGATTGGCTTCTCTAAAGCCTAAGTATGAGTCATAGTGGTCTATAAACTCTAACCATCTTTAGCCCCTGTTGCTATGCCCTTAGTTCAGGAGTTACGTTTTTACGTACTAGCTAGATTGGAGGGAGCTCCTCCAGCACTTGCTATTGTTGATGCATCGACTCTACAACACTAGTTGGCCCTTCAATTGCTCTAGCTGAGCCAACTATGATGCATATAGGTCCTTCCTTAGTCGCAGCAGATCCTCCTACAACTTCTATGATTTTGCCTTAGACATGTCGATCGAGTTCTGGTTTGAAACTTTAGAGATTGGCTATTGCTTTATCTATTGCAACTCCTATATTTTTATGCCCCTATCTTCTCCTAGTCCTATTGTGTCCATAGTTACGAATAAGAGTTTGAGCAATTTGTAATATGTGCTCCCTTGAAATCTTATGCCACCCCTGGTGATAGAGCTTATAATTTTTTATCAAAGTGATTGGACTGACTATGTAGTTTCACCATCCTTAAGTCGTATGGAGTTGCTTATATCCCTTACCAATTCATCGACTTAGCTAAGGAATGATGGAGGTTAGTTTTGGCTTATTGACCTATTAGATCTTCAGTCATGACCTGGGAGTAGTTTATAAAGGTATTGTTGGACAGTTGTGTTCTATATAGCCTTCAGGATAGTCACCGGGATGAGTTTGACAGACTTCAATAGGGTTCTATGTTAGTTTGGGACTATAAGGCCAGATTTCATTCATTGTCTAGATATGCCTTGTCTAGCATCCCGATAGAATTAAAGAGGATTTGACTATTCTCCAAGGGATCGGCAGGGTATCTTCAATAAGCCACAACTTTTTTTGTTTTAATAGGAGGCATATTTCAGAGTGTTATTGATCATGCTTGCATGATAATGCACACCAAGAATAATAGACAAGGTGGAGGAAAGAGGATCTGCCAGCACGGCTAGTTTAGCGGACCCTCGCCACAAGATAGAGAGTTCTAGAGGCAGGGCAATCAAGGAGGCTCATTCCATGTAGCTATCCTCGTAGTTGATAGTACTGATAGATCTAAGCCAACAAATATAGACCATGATAGCTCCTCTAATGTAGTAATGCGTGGTGGCTTTTTCAGGTAGCCATCTTAAGGGTGAGAAGCTAGCGCCTACTTTAGGTGTGATGAGCTTGGGCATTTGGCCAAGCATTAACATCATCGTGCACCTTCTGCCCAGGATTTAGGATCTCAGCGGGCTCATCCAGTCCCAACATCAACACCTACGGACACCTCTAGGGCTATAAGGGATGGTACTAGAGGGGGTCGAGGTATAGTGAGAGGTAGAACTTGTGGAGGCCTACATGCTACTATTGGGCATTGAGTATGTTATGTTATCCTATATAAAGCTGAGGCAGAGGCCTCTCATGTAGTTATTATAGGTATGGTTCCGATATGCCACTATTTAACATTAGGTTCATTTACTCTAAGCACTACTTATTCTTATGTGTTAGCTTATTTTGCTTCTAATATTGATATTATGTGTGAGCCAATTGACGAGCCTATTTGTGTTTCCACCCAGGTAGGTGAATCATTAATGGTGAATCAGATGTATCAGGGTTGTTTTGTGACTTTTATAGGCAAAGATACAATTGTAAACTTGATATTGTTAGGCATGGTAAGCTTCAATCTGATATTGGGCATAAATTGGTTATCGCCTTATCATGCTACTATTTATTTCCATGCAAAGATCCTGACCTTATCTTTCCCCAACTTGCCTCGGTGTGGACAAGAGCACCTAACTCCTATCTCAAGGGAGCTATTTCTTATACTCTTGATTGTCGATTGATGGAGAAGTGATGCTTGTCATATTTAGCTCATGTTCAAGCCTGCTCTTAGGAGTCACAATCATTAGAGACCACCAGGGTTGTCAGAGAGTTTATGGATATGTTTCTAACTGATTTTCCTTATGTCCCTCTGGATCATGATATTGGTTCTTCTATTGATATGGAACCAGACAGTAAGCCCATTTCTATTACCCCCTATCGGATGGCTCTAGCTGAGTTAAAGGAGCAATTAGAGGATTTGTTTAACAATAGGTTCATTCGTCTAATTGTACATCCCTATGGCGCTCCTGTCTTATTTTCCAAGAAGAAGTATGGCACTATACATATGTGTATTGACAATTGCTAATTGAACAAAGTGAGCATCAAGATCATTTATCCTTTACCTTGTATTGATGATCTTTCTGAGAGTATCTAAGTATTCTCCAAGATTGATTTGAGGTTTGACTATCATCAATTGAGAGTTTGAGAGTCTGACAGCCCCAAGACAGCTTTTAAGACCAATTGCGATCATTTTGAATTCGTGGTTATGTCTTTTGGGCTGAAAAATACACCCGCTACTTTTATGGAGTTAATGAACTGAGTGTTCAAAGCCTACTTGGATGTATTTGTGATTGTATTTATGAATGATATCTTGGTTTATTCCATGATTGAGTTCGACCAAGTTTTTGAGGAGTATACTTCAGAGATTAAGTAAAGAGAAGTTGTATGCAAAGTTCTCAATGTGTAAGTATTGGCTCGAGTTTGTGGCTTTCCTTGGGCATGTAGTGATAAAGGATGGTATTATGTTAGACCATGTCAATGTAGCAACTATTAGTGAGTGGGCTAGGCCCACTTCTATGACTGAGATTTAGATTTTCATTGGTTTGGCAAGGTATTATTGACGTTTTTCTTAGGGAATCTCTTATATAGCAACTTCGTTGACAAGGCTTACTCAAAAGATATGTTATTTTAGTGGACCGAGGAGTGTGATGCGACCTTTCAAAAGCTCAAGGATTTGTTGACTTTAACACTGACTCTTGCTTTGCCCGAGGAGGGAGTGTCGTTTATGATTTGTTGTGATGCTTCTAGAGTGTGTTTGGGTGGTGTATTGATGCAAAGGGTGAAGGTGATAGCATATGCCTATAGATAGCTGAAGGTGCATGATAGAAACTACCCAACCCATGATTTGGAGTTGGATACAGTTATGTGTGTGTTAACCTTGTGGTGACATTATCTCCGTGGGTGTGTTGTGAAATCTTTACCAATTAGAAGAGTCTCAAATACATCTTTTCTTAGCCTAATTTGAACATTAGATGGCGTAGGTGGTTGGAGTTATTAAAGTATAATGATATCTCTATTTTATGTCAACTTGGGAAGGAAAATGTTATTGTAGATGCTCTGAGCTAGATGCCCACTAGTATGGGGAGTGTGGCATTACCGAGGGTTGAGGAAAGGCCCTTAGCTTTAGAGTTTCAGTCACTTGCTAGACAGATGGATTGGTTGGATATTTACCTCCTTGAAGTATTTTTGACTTTGTTGTGGCTAGATCTTCATTGCTTGATCAAATTTGTGCTCATCAGTTTGAGGATGCTATAATATGCTTATTTCACAATAAAGTGTTGATTGGTGAAACCAACACAGTATTGATTCTGAGGGTGTTGCGAATAAATGGTAGTCTATATGCCTAAGGTAGGGGATTGGGTGATATTAATATTAGAGGAGGCCCATTATGCTAGATATTTATCCATCCAGCTGTGGCAAAGATGTACCATTATCTAAGACAACATTATTAGTTGTTTAGGATGAGATGAGACATAGTTGAGTTCGCGACGAAGTATTTGAATTGCCAATAAGTCAAGTATGAGCACCAACGGATTGGTGGATCAATGCAGAGAATACCCATTCCCAAGTAGATTTGGGAGTGTGTGATCATGGATTTTGTTATAGGTTTGCCAATGGCCTTGCGAAAGTCTGATTCAGTTTGGGTAGTCGTTAATCGTTTGACCAAGTCAGTGCACTTTCTACCAGTGAAGACTAGCTATAGTGCATAGTCATCAGATAGGTTGTATATCTAGGATATTGTTAGATTGCATGGATTTCCAGTGGTTATAGTGTAAGAGAGAGGATCTATGTTCAACTCTCATTTTTAAAAGGCTCTACAACATGGTTTATGTAACCGATTGGATTTTAGTTTAGCTTTTTCAACCTTAGATTGACGGCTAGTACGAGCACACCATTTACGTGTCGTAGGACATGCTCCGAGCCTATATGATAGATTTTTGGGCCTGGTGGGATCAACACATAATATTGGCAGAGTTCGCATGTAACAACAATTATCACTCTAACAATTAGATGACATCTTTTGACACTTTTTATGGCTAAACGTATAGATTGTCGATCGGATGGTTTGATTCAAGCTCAACTGAGTGTTGGGAGTTGATTTGCTTAGGGTTTCCATGGATCGAGTTCGGCTAATTCAGGGTAGATTATTGATAGCTTAGAGCCGCTAAAAGGATTATGCTAACCGAAAGACTAGGCCATATGAGTTCTCTTTTGGGAATAGTATTTGGTTGAAAGTATCATCCATGAAGGGTGTGATGAGATTTTGGAATAGGGGCAAGCTCAGTCCAAGATTCCTTTGCCCATTTGAGATTTTGAGGAGAGTTGGTGAGGTTGTTTTTGAGTTGGCCTTACTACTGAGATTACTAGTGGTTCACCCTATTTTCCATGTTTCCATGCTCCATCAGTACATTCCAGATACATGCCATGTGATCTCTTATGATTTTGTTGAGCTATGTCCAAATTTGTCATTTGAGGAGGAGTCTGTAGCTATGTTGGACAAATAGGTCCAGAGGTTGAGATCTAAGGATATACCATCATTCTTATTGAAGAGGCTACTTGGGAGGTTGATTCAGATATACGTGACAGATATCCTAGCCTTTTTGAGGCTTCAAGTACCTCATTTTCCTTTATGTCCATGGATGAACATTATTTTTAGTGGTGAATGATGTAATGACCTTGTTAGCCATTTTTGAGATTATATATGAATATTAGTGTTTTGCCTTTTTGCAACTTTCTTTGGACCTATTTTAAGCTATCTGTATTGTTGGAACAAAAATACTATCTTTTAAAAGTGAAAAATATGTAATATTGTGTTTTGCCCTTTTACAACATGCTTTGGACCTATTTTAAGCTATCTGTATTATTGGAACTAAAATACTGTGTTTTAAAGTAGAAAATATGTTTTGGCCTTTTTGGAATCTTAACTTGTTCAAAAAGTAAGTTTTTGTACCATTCAGAGTTTTGCGTGTCGAATTGAAAATCTATCGACTCCATTAGCTCCTGAATGTTGAATCTGGTCTAGGAGAAGTTTACAT
Source organism: Solanum ossicruentum (assembly GCA_025774065.1). Taxonomy (NCBI): domain Eukaryota; kingdom Viridiplantae; phylum Streptophyta; class Magnoliopsida; order Solanales; family Solanaceae; genus Solanum; species Solanum ossicruentum. The sequence continues at coordinate 20,983 of JAOTQR010034842.1, read as the reverse complement.
AATTGAATTCGTAGTCAAAATGAAGTTTTAAGACCCAAAGTTTTGTTTCAAGTTGTTTCTAGAGTTAAAATTTGATTGTAGTCAACAGTCAGAGTTCGCAAGCTCAGGTCTAAATTGTGACAGTTCTATTAGGTTTAGATGGTGAAACTAATGCTAGAAATGGTCTCATCATAATTTTTGGAGTTTGCAAAGGCAGTTTTGGTATTTCAAGTTTTAATCTAGTTTATTTGAGTTGCATTGCTAATTGTGTCAAGGAGATCTCAGAAACAAATTCTGATTATTCCATTGAGTCCAGCTAATCGTTTTGGTATGGGTACATGTCTAGTTTGGGAAGTTTGGATTTCAGATGAATCTCAAGGGTCTGTATCGGATTTTGAGTTGTGCTGATATGTCTGTTTTTTGGTGCAGTCACTTTTCTTCTTTGCGTTTATGGAGTTGTAGATGACATAAGCTCCGCATTTGCGGGGGTTAGATTGTGTTTATTGAGGCTAATCCTCTCCTGATCCGCATTTGCAGAGGTATTTTTACGCGTTTACAGTGTTAAATCTAAGAACCTGCTCTTTTACTTAATTTTCAAATATTTCAGGCTTTTGGGGTTATTTTTGATGATGGTTTTTGTGGACTTCATTTGAGTAAGTTTTTGTAACATCGTTTTGATTAATTTCCATAACTTTTATCTTGATTTTATCTTGAATTTCTTGATTTTTAAAGTCAAAATTGGATATTTTTAATTTATGATTTAGAAACTTTAATTGATGATTTCTCTTTTAATTTGAACTCAATATTTATGTGATTTTCACCCCTGAACTCCTTCTTTCACATAGATTCATAATTCAAGTCGATTTCCATATTTGGAAACTTCAAATTTTAGCATTAATTTTGACCAATTTTCCCTTAAGCTTATTCATGCTAGTATAGGTATCAAAATTATTCTATTGACACATAGTATCTATTTTTGATAGCGATTATCGATTTAGTGATCATTTGGAGGCTTGAGTTGATAGAATGCTTTTTTGAGTGCGATTTTGGCATCGAGGTAGGATCAACTAATCATTTTGGAAGGGATTTATTATTGAATATATTTATGTGATTATTGTAAGATTTAGATTGATTCATGAGTAATCAGATTGATTTGATAGAATTTTTATGAAAATATGATACCGGTTATGTCGAAATTTGAGTAAATTGAGATGCCATTGATAAATTGAGATGGAATCTTGAGAATTGAGATATTTTGGATAATATCAAGAAAATATGAGACTTGTGATACCATTTGAGAGAGGTATGTGGTAGATGATAATTGTGGTACAGTTGACATTTATTTTGGGACTTGAAGAGTTTGGTTATATTGACATTTTGATTATTTACAAGAGGGTGATGATATAAGACTTGTTGATGCCATTGTGATACTTGTTGATGCACTTGGCATAGCCTTTTTGATTTTATGGATATTATGCATATCATTAACATGTTATGTTGCATATATATGCTTGAATATTTCCATTAGAAGATACACATCTCATATTGCATCTGTGCCATTGAGACATTATGATACTAGAGACAGTTGTATTACTTGAGATCTATTTACCAACTTCAAAGTTCATCGACATATAGTATTGTTATTTTACATCTTGATATCATGAGATTCACATGCATTTCATCTTTCATTGCATTGGCCCTGAGACAATTGTATTGGTTGATATATATTTATAAGCGCCAGAGCCTGTCGAGGTATCATTGATGCTAGAGTCTGTCGTGATACTAGAAACTTCTTTACCGGCACCAGATCTACCAAGATGTCATCAACACCAGAGACTATCATGACACTTAAAAGATTTTCTTATATGGTCTAACGAGATCCCCATGGGCTCTACTTGGTAGCTTCAGCTGAGTAGATTATACACTGGTGCGCGAGTCTATCGTGATTCTACCCCATGCTTTCCATACACTACATTTGCATTGCATCATTTATTGCCATTGTTATCTTATTCTACTCTTATATATATTTATGTTGTGCACTGATCGCTTCCTTCTAGGTGATAGGATTCTTCTTGTTACATTTTCATTTCTCTTACCCAGGCAGTTAAACCTACTAGGTATATTTGAGTATACTCACCCCTAGTTTGTTTCCTTTCTGCAGATTGAGCACAGGAACCCCTACATGGTAGTTGCTCTTATTCTACTAGAGTTTTCCTCTATCTATCCTAGGTCTTAATGGTGAGGCTCAGACTTTGAGTCACCGTGAATCTTTCTTAGATTACGATTGTTATTTTCTATTCCAAACATTGCATTTGATATTATCAGACAATGTTTTATTTTCACTTGAGAAAATTATATTTAATCATTTGCACTATGTTAGATGCTCTTGTACTCATGCCTCCAGATTTTGGAATTTCATATTAAATGTTGTGGTTGCTTTTGCTTTACTTTATTCTCTTTAGTTGAGATATGTTTTTGGGTCATGACAACATATTTTAGCTCAGTCTAGGGGAAGGAGAACCATAAGTAAGATACAATCAAAGCATGAGCAGCAAGGAACTAGAAACATATGGAATGTAATGTAGGTATCTATATTAGTATGAACAGGGCAAATTAACACATAAACATACAAATATATGTACACATGTAGCATCAATGCTTACTTATCTCAGTCAAGTTCTATCTTGAGTTTACGACCCTTACCAAAAGCATTTACATCCCATAAACATCACACCAGCTAACATAACAGATTTAGGTAATACAGAATCCCAAATGATAATTTTAGCCTCGACAACACAAGTACATATCTTACTCCAAACATCTAACAAAAACTTGCTCCCAATATAGATATGTTTCAACTCAGTCTAATGGTGAGGGAACCCTAGCCTAACTTGAAAGCAAATACACAAGCTCCAGATTAGTACATGAAAGATTTACCCTTCCTGACCACTTCCAAATGTTGCTCAGCTATCAAATCATAAATGACAACATAAATATAGCTGTTCTGGTTATGATATCTCAAGAAACAGGGGAAAACATGTATTGTAATTAAAATGGGGAAAATGGGCTCCACACTTAAAATACAAAACAAACCC
>JAOTQR010034842.1:0-17809 GCA_025774065.1 Solanum ossicruentum | reverse complement strand
TAATTTCTAAATCACCCCGAGTCTATGACAGAAATTGAACTCAAAATGAGTCACATAAGAAGGAGAAATAACCAAAAAATTAAGTTACTTTTCTATCAAAATAACATTTCTTACAACAACTTTCCAATCAATGTTCTAAAAAATATAGTCAGATTCTGAAAATCCGAATACACCAAGTTATAGATCTCAAAAGGTAGTATGATTTAGACGGAAATTTTACTTAATTTTGATAAAAAATGGTGATCATATTGCAATTCAAAAGTTTCCAACAATTTACAGCAGGATAATCACCAAATGGTATGTTTTACATTGAAATACATGTCAAAATAAAATTTGAGGTCCCCATGGTATTCCTCATGAAATTTGGTACATTTTAGCCTTTTGAATAGCTGAATTTTGATATGTATAGCAAAGGTTATGGTAGTTTTAATTTGCTTTTAAGGTTCGCGAGGCTGCTTTTATAAAGCATGCCTATTACTTGGCCATGGAATGCACGCACATGGGCTAGCACGTGCGAAAACGGGTGCTGGTCTGCCAGGCCTCCTCAGATGGGGCCTAGCCATGCGGATGTAGGTGCGTGCTATCACAGCATGCGGCGCACGCGAGCGTGCCCTCTACGCATGCAGATGCATGACTCTGTTGTGCTATACCGGCTATGCTCAAATTTTCTTCTGGGCATTCTGAGCCTATCTTCTGTCTGTTTTATGCAAATAAAATATGTAAGCATATGGTTTTTGATATTGCAGATCCAACAGTTTGGTTAGAATTTCCAAAATAGCTATTTACGATAAAGTGAAGGTCCCACATCTTTTTGACTAATTTTAGCTAAAAGAATTATAGGGGTCAAAGTGCATCTGGAAGTCATTGCCATCAAATGAAAGGTCATTCTAGGCTATATTCAACATTTTGGAGCTAACTATGCTATCAAAATTCCATTTTAGGCATATTTACCAATGTTATTCTCGAAAGTCACTCTTTAGCTCATTTCCAAAATGATTTTGCAAATTTCTAATTAAATTGTTACCGAAACCCACTAAGACACGAGACAACCATGTTCCTAGCTTATTCTGGCTGCTCTAGAGCTTACTCAACCATCTGAATTCCTTTTTGAAGCCATTTACTAGGACTTTACCAGAATACCCATTTTGCTGTTATAATATCTCATCAAACTCAAAACACCATATAATTTGCAAATGATACATCCAACAACTACTCTAATAGTACCAACATGTTAAATGTGGTCGAGGTCTTCATACGTCAAATTGATGAAATAATCACTGAAAGCAGAAATGACCTAGAGGGTCATTATAAGATTAGATTCAAGTTACTCATTTTTTGCAAAGTTTTTTAATTGACATTTCCTAAATGTGAATATCATAGATCATTTGACTCAAATAACTAACAAGTACAAAATATAGTGGATTTGAAATGACCTTTCATTAGGTAACTTTTTCCTACAAATATTTTTTTCTTAATTATTAGAACTTTGTCAAATAAAAACATTATTTAAAATCAAGACCTTCTTAGATGTTCTTTTCACTAGGATCTTTCTATAACCTTCAATTTTGAATGATGCAGAATTACTCATGAACTAAGTCTTATTGAGTCCAATAAAAACATATAAACCAAATGCTTATTTACAACACTAACATGATAGATAACTTTACACCAAAATTAATGCATATAGAAATAGCTATATTTTAAAAGACATTTTTTTACGGACAATAATAACATACCTAGTGAAATCCTTTAATTGGAGTTTGGTGAGAGTAAAATGTACATAGAACTTACCACTATCTCATAAAGATAGAGAGTTTGTTTCTAAAAAAAACCCTCATCTATATCTTTTTATGAAAAAATCACAACATTTCAAGGGACACTCTTTCATAAGAGAGCACAACTCTTTTGAATATATATGTATACACATATACATATACTAGTAAATGAGAAGCTCATTAACCACAATATCAAAAATCCACCAAAAGGTAGTGGGTCTAATAACATACAAGAATGATAATTCATATTTGTACTTCCACATTTAACGTACATATTGAGTGTTAAGCAAAGAACCCCCACATTTTTAATAATGATCTCAAAAATATTTTTCAAGTAATTTTTAAAAAAATTTATATATTTATTTTCCCATGATTTTAAGTGTATATTATCAAAAATACACATCGATAACATAAGCTCTCTTTTGGAGATAAATTTTACAAAAGAATTGTAGTGCTTTGATTTCCTTTGACAATCTTTACCTAATGTCAATGTTTAATTCATAAAGAGAACAATTGCAGGCACAATGTTTGACAAATTGGTTATATTTTTAAATTCATCAAACTAAATGCACACTCTTATTTATTTGGTAAAGTTCTTATATTCTTCAAACCAAAGGAGTAGAAAAGCAAAACATTTTATTCTCCCAAAGTAGACACAATAATATTTCCCATGGAGTAGAAAATTACAAAGTTTAAGTCTCCAAAATAGAATTAGAAAATCAGAAGAATATGCTTTTCTTTTCAAGTAATTTTTCATCATTATCAAGTTTGTTGAAATTTCGGAAGTTGACTCAGTAGTCAACTTTTCACAAACATCAAACAAATTTGACTTCTTAGAAAAAAAAATGCAACAACAGAAAGATTACTTCTCTTTGATACAATCCTCTGAGTCATTTTTTCCATAATATGTTACTTCTACCATTTAGAGCATTCCCATAGTAACCCCAGGTTATTTATGACTTGCTGACACTAGTATCTTAGTCGCCTAGTCATATGTTGGGGAATTATGTTTTGTATTTATGTATGGCGGTCATACCTTGAAAAGTCAATTTCTAAGAAAAACATGGGTAAAAAGCCTCACATTGGAATTCTTACAATTTCTTCAACTTTAGAGAGGCCAAATACAGCTAGAAGTATGGTCGACTCAAGTATCGAGGCTTTCGATGTGAGTTTGTCCCGAGTCTTGTATTTTAGCCTTCAACATTTTGGCTAACAATGGACTTTGATCATCTTTCTTGAAAAATGTGCCCAAATTGAAATTCTAATGTCTTGGTTAGTTTTGAAGTGTAAAGTTTGGTCTAAGATGACCTTTCATTTGGTTCCCAAGGCATCCGAGCTCATTTCGATCCCCTTGGTAGGAATTCGCTAAAAACTGTCCACAGGAGAGGGATCCACAATCAACTGAAATGTTCTTGTATGAAACTTTTGGCTATGCCATTAAGTCCAGAATGTCAAATTTGATATGTTATCATAGTTCATTTGGGAATACGGCATCATGAATGTATTTCGAGTTCTCCTTCAAAAATTAGAATTAGAGAAAGTTATTTTAGGTGAGAACCTAATGTCATCACTATAACGGCCCTGGTCTCACTATATCAATGTTGCCATAGTAACCAGAGCATCTCTATAGAAACAACTAACCAAGGCAGGGGAGACGCCATAGCGACCAGGGCCTCCCTTCTACTCTTTTGGAGTAGGGTTGCTATAACGACCACTAGATCTCTATAGCGATGCTCTTGTATTATTATAATTTCAGCATTTTGTCATATTTCAGCTCACATGCAGTACTTTCCAACAATTTCTTGACCATTCTGAGCTTTCAATTAGTGATTCAACGGCCAAAATTTAAGGAAATCCATGGGGAATGTATTGGCAACACAAGAAATTGAAGTTGATGCTTCATTTAAGGTAATTTTTGTGTTATTGACTATTCTATGGTGCATTTTTAGAGTGGTATATTTGGAAAATTGTACAGATGATATCTTTAGCTATGTGTGTATGCATTTAGAGAATTTTAGGTATATTTTGAGTGGATTCATCAAGGATTGTCGTGAGATAGTTCGTTTTGGATTACATATCTTGTTTCAAGTAAAATTCCCCCTACAGCTACAACCATTTCTTCATCTTTTAGCAAAGTTTGGGATTTTGGTTGTGCACCTATTTCGTGTTAATATTTAGATTAAGTTTAGCTTTTGTATTGTTAATCGAGATGCATATACTGTTTTAGACCTGTTTTATATTAAATCTGGAAATTTAGATGCAAGTCCCATATTTCTCATTATAGTCCCCAAAATTTTTTCCTCTCTATTGTTATGCAATTCTCGTGGCAAAATTATCAAATGATATTATGAGTCTATTTTTGCCAACATGGTAGTGTTCAGTTGTATAATAGGGAGTGGCTCTTTCAAAGTGAATTAAAGCGTACATGATTGACCTGCAGGTATGCTACAACGTCCCTTTCTTTACATTAAACATGTTAGCATGAAATCATGATGAATTGGTTGGAATTCATATGGAGTATTTAGTTTACTTGCCTTAGGAGCTAGAAATCATGAATTAGGCCTATTTGTTTTGTTAGAGTATACATGGATATGTAATATACGTTGTTAGCTTATTCCTTCATTAGTGGTATTGCTTCCTATATATTTTGGCTTTTTAAAAGAGTGTTACAGCTGTTGAAGTAACTACAGTTGGTAAGATTGTTACGATATTTAGGATTTGATGCATGTTTCAAGTCCCTTCGGGTATTTTGAGGTATTTGCAAAACAAGTAATCCCTGTTGTTACTGAGTAGCTTTGTTATTGTTATTGGATTCCAATGGTTGGTATTGTGAAGCATGTTAGTATTAGTATAGGATATCAATTATAAACTTTCTTTAGATTCCTCGACATCATTTTGCTAGCCTAGACCTCTATAGAATGACGTAGCAGACAAGTGTTTGATAGTTGAATGTTAGTTTGATAGCAACTTGCCAAAGTATCACAATATCATCTACACGTCCCTGTGTCTGAAGGCTCTTGGGTACGTTTGTTAAGCTATGCTCCTTATTATGTTGTCTTCAGCTTCTGATTGATAATTGGGTGGTCAATATGTTCAAGATCATTGGGTAAAGAAATTCTCGGCAACTCTTAACATACAGGTGAAAGGAAAGAGAAGTTAGGTGCCTTTGATTACTGTTAGGCATCATCTGAGTTGTCGTAGTCCTAACCACGACCCTCATACTTATTTTTGGTAAACATTTGGGTTGTGGTATTCCAACCTTCAACCCCCATTCATGAAATCAGTTAGTAGATGAGTAGTAGGAGTCCCCGCCTCAGCCTCCCATATAAATCAAGCAAACTTCTAGCTAGTAGTAGTCCCGGCCTCAGTATCCTTTTATTGGCAAGCTTGTAGGTAGTAGCAGTGCTGGCCTAAGTACCAAGTTCTATAAAGTTGTTTTCACTCAAATATTCATGGCTTAGGGTTTAGTTGGTCTCTTGGAGTTACAAGACAATTCCATGTTTCTTTAATCTTTGTATCCGAGTTTTCTTTTTTCCGAGTCAGGTACACTTACCTAGTTGGGCATAGTTAGAGTGGATCATTACTTAGCCCTCTATTATTTGTGTGTTAGTTAGTTCTTTATTTCTTAACAACTTATTTGACTATATTTAGGTGTATTCCTCTCTTTCATATTGTTTTTACCTTTCCTGCTCAGTCGGCCTATGATGCCTACTAAGTACTTGATGTCTTAGTACTTACACTACACTCCATATCTACTTTCATGATGTAGGTCCCATCACCAGTCACCAACTCTGACTAATTGAGCTAGCAGTAGCCCATACCAGAGACACATTGAGCATTTTTTTATCATTCTCTCTCCCTCATCTTAGTGGCTCATCTTTTTGTGTATTTTGTGAGTAGCTAAATCTTATGCATATTTTTCTCCACTTTGGGGACTTGTGCTCCTATTTTTGTGAGCAACAACTCCTTATTTGTGACTTCCAGGTTCTGGGAGAGTTTATTATGTATATATATGGCTTTCCTATTGGCGGGTTACGGTAGGAGCTATCACAACATGAGAAATTAAGTCATTACAAGTTACTATCTGATCCACAAATTTATTGCTCTCACATTTACAAAGCTAACATTTAGTAGACTCCTATTGATCGGTGCGGAGACATACGTGGCCTATTTTCGAAAAGCTGCAAGGTTTCATTTAAGGAATATTCTCTATGTTGAATCTATTTGTTCAGTGTGTGTCTTATTGGTTTCTGAAATCTTACTTGTTTCACTCTTTTGTAGGTTATGGCACAGAGAAGTCGACCACGTAGAGAAACACCAGTAGCTAATAGGGATATGACCTAAAAGCACGGAGAGGGGCACAAAGATATTCCACCACTGCTAGAGGGTCCACCCCCAACATATCCCCCAACAACATTATCTATGCCTCCATCCATACAGGCGACCATTCTTAAAATTCTAATAGACTTATGGGGTGTATAGTAGACCCCTGCTTCAGTTCTTGATATGCCAACACAACAAGACAAGACTACCCCATCGATTCCTGGGGATTAACCACCCCCACAACCTTTTTCACCCTAGCTAGTCCCCTTAGAGGGTGCCATGTCATTATAGGAGCATAAGACGAAATTTCAGAGATTATAACCCCCAACATTTTCTAGAGCTACCAATAAGGATGCCATGGAGTTTCTGGCTACTATCTACGAGCAGCTTCAGTCTTTAGGCATCGTGGAGTCTAGAGGAGCTAATTTCATCATCCACAAGTTCTTGGCCCATCCAGTCAATGGTGGCAATCCTACCTATAGATCGATCAGCTAAAATTAACCGCATTGTCATAGAAAGAGTTTTATTATGCTTTTTTGGAAAATATATCCCTTGGAGTATCAGGGATCACTTTTTGGATTAGTTAACGAGATTGGAGTAGGATGTTATGATGGTCCTAAAGTACGGGGCCTGATTTAATCACCTATCCCAGAATGCCACTATAATCTTTCACATTGAGAAGAAGTGAGTCAGATGCTTTGTATATGAGTTGAGATTTTAGCTAAGGGTAGATACATAGCACGTAGTCTTAGCGGGCTACTCATTGATCAACGTAGTCAACCATGCCCGCACAATGGAGAACATCTATCACATTACACAAGATGACAACAACAAGAAGGGTAGGCATCATAATAGTTACAATGTCTCACTAGCTAGTGGCAGGAATGATGTCTCTCAACCCGTCTACTCAAAGGGAAAAATTGCAGTCATCATAAGCATATTACCCAACTTTAAAGGTCAGGGTCGAATCCAAAAAGGAATAATGTGTCGACAAATGAATGAGCAAGGACCTACAACTTCTATATTTTTGACTCGATAGGTGAGTAGCAAGCAAGAATTCTAACTAAATAGGGAGGAGGCTAAAATAACAACTACTCCGACATACAACTAGGCCAGGATTGATCAAGCAAGGGAGCAAGGATATAGGGTATGGGAATTAATCAAAACTCAATTGATCTATTAAACTTGGCATCAAATTTACCCTATGGGTAGGCTAGGTTGCTTGTAATCACCCCCAGCCAGGGGAATGATGCTTCCTAAGAGCCAACTATGGCCTTTCATGCGAGATGCTAAAAATACTTAGCTGGAACACTAAAAGGCAAAACACCCAAGACCTTAGCCATCGAGTCCCTTTTGAGGCTCTAAACATATAACCCATGACTGTCATGCAATCTTCCCCCTTAACTACACTCGTTCGAGCAATAATTGAAGAACTAAGGTAGAATTTAGGGCCTATCTCAAATCTTAGTCATACAAGAAGATATGCAAGAACCAACAAATCAATTCAAGAAATTAAACCAATTTGACAGAAACCCTCTTGATTTTGCAAGTAAACCATCAACTAAGCTTGAAAGCAAGAGAAATAATCAAGACCCATATAACAATTAACAACCAAGCTTCAATTAAAACTACAAATATTTAGCATTCAAGAACAAGGCAAGAAAGAGTGAGTGAACGATAATACAACTGAAGCCCACACCCTTCAATCCACTCAAGAATTTGTAGTAAACTTGTTCTAAATCTTCGTCCTAAACTAAAATATACACTAAGGTGTGTTCTTCTTCTTCAAAGATGTAAGAATGTTCTTGTGTTAATTGCTATATCAGTGTATGAAGAATGAACGTTAAAAGTGCATGTATATTGTGATTTTGAGACTGATAATAGTGAAATTCTAAAATTGTCTCGAAGCTGGTCTCTATAACATTCTGCGATTGTGGAGGTTGTGTCTCCTTAAACTCCACCTTAGCATCTAGGACTAGCATGTTAACACTTCTCTACTCTGTTACTGCTCCACAATTGTGGCCCTGAAGGCCGCATTTGGGGAGTTCATCTGCTGACCAGTGCTATATTGTTCATTTCAGCTTCTTTTGGCTCCAACTTAGCTCCAATCTTCATTTCTCTTTAGCATAGCCAAATCTAAACCATTTGTAACTGTAACATACACCATTTAACGTAGAATTAGCCTCATGTTATGGGTTTAACAACATAAAACCATTGGAAAAGAGTAAGAAATAAGTGAAAGTTATACAATCATTATCACCCCCAACTTAAGACTTTGCTTGACCTCAAGCAAAACAAAACTAGACACGATAGGCTTGCAATTTAAGCACACAATCCCAATTCCCTTTTAGAACAAGTAAATTGTGATCATGAAAATTATTGGTACAAACAATTAGTACAAGTTTGAGGATGCAAATCTAGTAACTCCCTCCTATTTCAAAAGCATCATATTCACTTCAAAGCCTAATTTCTAGGGATGACTAAGTGACAACACATGTTCTCAAGGAGTGACTTAAACTGCTTGTCAACTAACAAGTTCCAATTGACTCAAACTTAGGAAAGCATCTATATCACCAATCCTCATCAATTAGAATGTCCTTACAAAAAGAAAGAAATTCCCCAAAACGCACACAAGTATTTATAATGAACAAGCGACAAGGACTCAAACACTCACACTCAACAACAGAATATCTTGTGTACACAAATGCCAGACCATAGGCTTGCCTTTATTTTCAATCAATATTGGCTCAATTTCATTTTGTTGGAAATTTCAAAGTGCTTTTAGGATTGTAATGTAGGCTAAAGGTTATGGTTGGATACAATTTGGATACTAGTGACTAGCCCTCCTTAAGTCCCACATACAACATTCGTTCTTTTAAACTTTTTCACTCTTTTTTTTTTGCATCACACACCTATACGTATTTAACCCTTATTTTTTGTTTAGTTTCCCCACTTACAACTATTTTTCAACACGTATGAGGATTCTTTTCACTCATGAACTTATTTCTACATTTTCTATTCATTTTGAAAGCACTCTTTTTTCATTTCTTTTCATTCATCCCTTCATTTTTCTTTTTCTTTTTGTTTTAAAAAGTCTACCAATAGTAGACACCGTTCTTTTTTCCAACACTTAATTATCGCAAGCTTGTATAACTCAAGGAGGGATAAGGGTTCAAAAAAGTGTTATCTTTTCAAAAAGGTTGAAGGCTTGTAATTAAGGTTGCCAATAGAAAGGATTAAGCTCAAAAGGGACACTAGAGATAAAATCAATGCATTTGGTAGTTATTTAGGCAAAGTGGACTCTATTAAAACCAAAGAATTCGTAAGATCATTTTCCCAACCAAAGTCTATCAAGACGAACAATTCATAACCAAAAAGGCAAGTTTTAGGTGACACAAGTACACACAAGGAAAAAAACAAAACTCACAACACACATTAAATGCAAATTAAATAACAAGAGGTCAATGTATCTCTCAAGTAAGGTACAATGGAATCAATTTTCAAATATATCCATCTAGTAAGTAAGAGTCACAAAAAGAGTCAACTTGTTGTTTCTATCATCCCAAAACCATTTTCTTTCAAAAATTGGAGGGGTCATATTTTCACAATCCACAACACTTAACTAAATATGCTAGTACCAAAAACGTCACAATTCCTAATGTATAGCTTCAACTAGAATCAATGGCTACTTAGACTTCATCAGAAGACTTGGTTTTATACATAGACTCACACACCAATCGACGATTCTCCCTTAAGAAAGTTCTCACTTAATCCATCGTAGGGTACTATTGATTATACACACCATCAAAAAGAAAAACAAGAAGCTAGAAAATCCACTAAAATAGTTAAACCCATAGATAATAAACACAAGCTCGGCAAAGGCATACCATTATCACAAAAATCAAGCCCGACAAGGGCAAATCATCAATATAAAACAAGCAAGACTATACAAATGCCAACTAATCCAGAGTATTCAAAATGAAGTGAAGAGTCATAATCAAATCATTGAAACATCCCAACTAAATATTATGTTGTTTCCTCATAGCACAATCACAAAATAAAAGAGAATACGAGGGACTACGTGAAATGATCACTCGGTGTTGAGCCCAAAGAGATGGTCAACTCATCATCAGGATCTGAGGAACTGGACCCATACAACTACCTCAACTTGCCCATCATCTTGTTTAGAATTTTGTTTTTCATCTTTTCATGTTCCCTGAACTTTTACTGCATTTGCTCTATCTTTCTCTATCTCCGGCTCATGTGCTTAAGCCAATCACTCATGACAAAAGAGCATATGCATCTATTGCAAATGTAGGTTGATTATCTATCGTAGCTCCTGGTGATCCTGTAGGAAGGCCTGCAACCATTTGCCTGATCTACTCATCCATACCATGAATCTGGGTGGACAAGTACCTCATAATGGGAGGACTACACTGAAGTAGTCCTAAATAAACTAAAGGATTTGTAGCTTCTGAACTACGCCCCCTGCTATTGATTGTAACTTTGTGAACTTCCCTAAAGGGGGATCTAGAACATCAATCCACCTCTTCTTTTGTCCTCCTAGGCCACCTCTCTTTTTCAATGGGTAGATGTTTGTAGGTAGCCTCTTCTTCTCATCAGTAGGTAGGACAGACACCCCTGCCTCATAGCACAATCTGGGAATCAGTGAGGGGTACACTAAACTCTTGGCCATCCCTTGGGCAACTTCTACAGTCTGATCCACTATATGCTGTCCCATATTAACGTGAAGATCATATAAGATGGCTGCTATGACAAGTGCACAATCCAAAGTCACCTCCGCGTCATGTGTAGAGGGATCAACCCAAGTATAATGATGGAAAGCCAATATCTAGCTTCCCCTATGAACTCATGTGAGTCAATACCTCTAAACCAGTCTTGTGCGACTCCGTCAAGAAACCTTTCCACCAACACTAAGCACCCAACTCTTTGTATCTCTCTTTGTACAACTGATTGTTCGCACGTAATAGCCCATAGATGGTATTAATCATCACCGGGATGAAATTAACTCTCACTCCTTGGATCATGGTAGCTCTCTCCTCTTGAAAGTTAGTCTCTTAGGCATTAGCATATATCTTGGCAACTGTGGTGTGGTTGGCTTTGATAGGTTCATCAACACAGCTTAGCCAACCCGATGTCTAAATTAGGCCGAAGAAATCCAACATCTTTTCCTCCACCTTGTCCAAATATATCCCCTCTCTCGTATCATAGGACAACCCAAATATTCATCATATACTTGGGCACATTTTGCTTAGAGAAATCAACTTTGATCAAAGTGGGCATCTTTGTTCACCTCTGGAAAGATTTTATTCTCCTTAAGTGGTTGCTTGGGATCCCATTCCAACCAATTCAGACCTACAATCAGTTGCAATATAACAAAAACATGTTATAGACATTCAAATCAAATATTAGCAAAGATTTATACCAAGAAAGTTATTAGGAAGTAATTTGGATCAAGTAGAAAAGCATTATTATTGCTAAAATGGTGAATATCTAGTCTTTGCATTCGTGGTGACTCAACCATGATCGTAGAGTTCAAGTCCCTATATTCCTCTGCATTTGCCAAAAGTTATCCACATTCGTAAAGAATGGGGAGTTCCTAGAACACCCGCATTCGCGGCTTAGTGTCCGCATTCGTGGAAGGCAATAGTCACTAGATTTCAAATTGTAGAGAGGCATTTTGTCAAGCATATAGAGGGCATGTAGTTCAATCACGATTTCAACAAAATAATACCCCTAATTCCACCCCATCAACATATAATCACTCCCCAAGCTACACTCTATCACATAGCACAAAAAGTAATCCTATGTTTTGACAATCATGTAGAAGAATTGGTTCCAAAAGTCACCCAGATAGTTAACACCATAGCGATACACATACTTGCTCAGAAATGAATAAGAGTAGAGAGAAAAATCTTCACAATGGCAAGAAAGTAATAAGAAAATTTTCCACCAAGCTCATACCTCAGTTATGCCACTTTCATGGCATTGTACAGTTTGGATTGATGAAATAGAATAGAAAAGGAGTAGATAGAAAGTACCTCAGCGTGGAGACTCAATAACATAAAGAAGAAGGAACTTGGATTCTTCTTGAAAATGTTGTGAGAACACAAATTTTTAAGACTTCGTTACCTCAATCTTGATTTTGCTTAGGTCTTCATCCCTTTTCTTATAGTGAAAGACAAGTCACAAGTGACAACTATTTTCACTTAACTGCGCCCATTTACTTCTATAACTTTGCGAACATCCACGCGCGATCATGCCTCATTACTGAATCCACACACTCCGTGTTCGCGATACAAAACCTCCTTCATGGAATTCATTTGTGTGCTAGATTTAGGCTAGTTCTCTATAACCTTGGCTGAACCCAGGCCCAATTGGGTAGTTCACCCTTGTGTATTAGGCGATGTCTGGACCCAACGTGTGGTCAAAATGGCTCAGTTTCATTCTTTTGCCATTTTTGTGGGTATTTCCACCCACTTCTTTAATTTCAATCATATTGGCAGTTAAATGTTTGTGCAATGCCTCTACCAAAGACTTGAAAATTGTGATGGTTAGCCAAAAAATCTAAAAAATAAATTAAGAAGCTATTCTAAAAATTTAAAATATAAGAATTTATTAAAATATGAAAAGAAATTGACTCACTATCCATTTGTGTTTCTACTTTAAGGCAATGAATCTTCTCTCCAATTTAACGATGATTAGCCATTCAAGCTCATAAGAAGGGTGATGAGAGAACATCATCATTTTCCACCAGCCTTTCCATTTTTAGGACTTGAATTGTCTACCTAACTAGTCATCAACTTTCCTCTTAGGTGCCTTAGCTAGACATGGGAGTGTCAAGAGGTCTTCTTGAAATTAAGCGTTGCACCTTATATCCTCCAAGTAGGCAACACTCCCAACTTCAAATGAACCAAAGTTGCCATTTAAGATTTCCATGGCTTCCTCTTTCACATTAGTATCATTTCATCAATATTGGATTCTTAGATGATTATTTGTCTTGATGAAATGCATAGGCCTTATGTTTCTTCCATATCAAGCTCCACTCTTTGTTTTTGGGGCTCCAACTCATAGTTGGCCACCTTTGAGTTGGATTCATTACTCACTTCATTGCTTAGTTTCAAGTCATCCTCCGAAACATCAATTTCCCATTCAAATCGGTCCAACTCATAACCTCTAGCAGCAAGAGAGCTCTTCCGATCATCCCTCTTGTTGAGCAATTGGTGCCTTTGGGCCACTTCTTTGGAAACTATAAGATTCAAGTTGGAGAGCCAATCTTGACTCATAACACTCTCATCTCTTTTCACTTCCTCAACACCATTTGGTTGACCATGAAGTGCAATACTCCGAAGGAGATAGAAGAAAGGCTTACATTCCTCAAACAAGCTTTCATCACAAGTAACTGTACAACAAAGATAAAAATAAAAAAAACAAAAAAATGTACTCACTAATCAAATAAAAAAGAGTAGACTACAAGTCCTAAATCAACTCAATATGCCTATTGTCCCTGGCAATGGCGCCATTTTATTAATGTCGCTCAAGCCATCTACTTAAAGGCAGAAGGGACAGTTGCCATCAATATATTACCTAACTTTAGAGGTTGGGGTCCAGTTCCACAAGGAATAATGTGTCGGTGAATGAGCCGAGCAAAGGCCTACGGATACTAGATTTTTTACTCGATAGGCGAGGACAAAGCAAGAATTCTAACTAAATTAGGGGGAGACTAAACTAACAACTACTCCTATAAACAATTGGGTAAGGATTGATCAAGCAAGGGAACAAGGATATGGGATATGATAATCAATCAAAACTCAACTGATCCATCACACTTGGTATCATATTTACCTTATGGGTAGGCTAGGTTTCTTATAATCACCCTAGCTAGGGGAATGATGCATAAGAGATCCAACTATGGCCTCTTATGTGGGATGCTCTAATACATACCTAGCTTGAACACCAAAAAGCAAAACACCCAATAACTTAGTTGTTGAGTCCCTTTAGAGGCTCTCAACTTATAAATCCATGACTATCATGCAATCTTCTCCCTCAACTACACCCGCTAGAGAAATAACTGAAGAACTAAGTTAGAACTAAGGGACTACCTAAAATTTAAGTTATACAAGAAGATATGCAAGAACTCACAAATCAATTCAAGCAAATAAAGCAATTGGGGAGAAACCCTCTTGATTTTTCAAGTAAATCTTCAACTAAGCTAGGAAGCAAGAGAAATAATCAAGGCCCAGATATAATTAAAAACCAAGCTTCAATTAAATCTACAGGTTTAGCATTCAATAACAAGGAAAGAAAATGTGAGTGAAAGATAATACAATTGAAGCCCACACTCTTCAATTCACTCAAGATTTCATAGAAAACTTGCTCTAAGCAATTGAATCCCACACTCTTCATTCCACTCAAGATTTCATAGAAAACTTGCTTTAAATCCTCACCATAAACTAAAATCTACAATAAGGTGTGTTCTTCTTCTTTAATGATGTATGAATGTTATTGTGTTAATTGTTGTATCAATGTATGTAGAATGAGGGTTAGGCTAGCATGTATATTGTGATTTTCGGACTGAGAATGGTGAAATTCCAAAATTATCCCGATGTTGGTGTCAGCAACATTCCATGATCGTGCCCAGCATTGCACGATCATGGATAGAACGCCCCCAAAAATGCCCCAAAATGTGTTTTAGAAATACACATAATAGTAATTTCCATATTTCTCAAAATTCGTGCATGATATCAAAATTTCGACTTCATATTATTGATCTGGGGAAAATTTGAGTGAGAAAGGGGTATAATCCCAATTTTAGAGGACCCATAGCAAAAAATAATTTTTGCAAAATAGTGTATGTCCATGCACAGGCCATGATGCGCCTGGCGTGCGGATCAGTGTTAGTTTTCCCTCCGCTTTGGATCCACATTACGGGTTAGACGTGGACCAGTACATATTTTTCCTTAGTTTTCATTATGGCCCAAGGGCCTAGGGTTCGTAACCCCATGCCCACTTATGTGTGAAAACACCTCTACTTAGCCATTTTTCAACTCTATATCACTCAAGACACTCTCAAAACCCTCTCCAAGACTTAAACAAATATTTCATCTAAATTCAAGTGTCCCAAGCTTAATTTCGAATGTCAAGAACTCTATTCAACCTTCAAGTCTCCTTCAATTCTACATTAAGAATACTCATTTAAGGTATGTTGGTTTCATCCATTGGGTCCTTTCACCAATGGAGCCCAATCTCTCTTTTTATGAAAATCACATGTTTTCAAGTAGTATCATCTATGGGTATCTCTTATTATGGATTTTGATTACAAATTGAATTGAGGTCTTATGAAATGTTGATTGAATATGCATGTTTATCTATTTCAAGTTTATACAGTGAAGTGGTTTTGTCTATTAAGACTATGCGTGTTTTGAGTTATGAGACTATGATCTATTATGTAATTTGATGATGAATTTTAGGGTATCTTACATGAGGGTTCTACTATGTATTGGTGGGTTGATTTACATTGAATTTTTCTCATATTATTTCACTCTTGAATTGCATGATTATGAACTTGCATTGTACACCCGCCAAATGCTTGATAAAATGTCTTGACAAGGATTCTCAAGTTATTGATGGTCTACTACATGGTTTATAAGTCAAGTGACTATATGATGACTAAGGGTTAGTATGTATGCGTTGGATTTATGAAAAGTATCTATAGTGTTGCAAGTTGACCACACCTCGTTGGTCGGGAGTGACATGCCATGACCACTTTATCAGAGGGTGACATGCCCGTACTACCATGTTGAGGGGTAGATACCTTGAACACCTTGTCGAGGGGTGACATGCTCGTACTACCATATTAAGTGGTATATACCTTGACCACCTTGTCGAGAGGTGATGTGCCCGTACTACCACGTTGAGGGGAAAATACCTTGACCACCTTGTCGGTGGGGTGGGGTGACATGCTCGTACAACTTTGTTAAGGGGTAGATACCTCAATTGCTTCCCAAAGGGGTGAAATGACTTGGATTCGAAATAATAGTTTACTTGGTCTATGATTATAGTCCCTTCCTACACGTGTATTATGTTTTATATTTGAAAGTTATGTGATTTACAAACATGTTTTACCTCAAGCATTGATTGTGCATGCTATATTGATATTATACTTATCCATTGCTTATGATTATGCATTTCGACTATGTTAGCTTATGTCTTATTGCATTGCTTCCTACATAATTAGTACATTCAAACATTCTAACGTATACTCTATAAATATATGATGTTCATGTATGGACTGGAGCACCTCTTGATCATGCTCCATGTGGTTAGTTTGGTGCTTTGGAAGACAAGCTTTGGTGAGTGCTCAAGTCCAGGGACACTAGCTATACTACTCTTACTTTTAATATCTCCTTACGTTGATTAGTTGATACAATAAGGGTGAGCCCGAAAATTGTCTTGGCCCCTGCTCCAATCTATGTTAGAGGTGTTGTTGGAACAACTGATGTACTTATGCTTTGAACTTTGGCTCTTTTATGCGTTATAAATATCAAGAATTCCCTTAGTCCCGCTTACCTTATTTATATCGCTTAAAGTAAAGCTTTTCCTCTAATGAATGTTCTTTGATATTCTAGATCATGCCTATTCCTAGAGGAACACTAATGAGAGCTCATTCACTCGAGGAGCAACCGGCCCCTCCTACTTAATGTGCTATCAAAATAAAACACATTTGATGTTTGAAACAAAGGATCTTGCAAGTTCTTAATGCGAATTTTTATGGTTCTTATGTGGTTTTTGTAGAAAAGATAGGTTGGCATGATTTTGGGAGAAAATTGCAGATTTTGCTGAAGTGCAAGACATATGAGCCATTCGATGAGTCGTAGCCCAAGCTATGAGTCGTACGATGATCTCGCAGCAAGAAATAATGAGAAAAATCAAGAATCTGTTAAGTGGAGGTCAGCCTACAAGGCCACTCTACGAGTCGTAGTTCTCACTACGACTCGTATAGGCAAGATCATAGCAAGATTCAAAGAGCTAAAAGTTTGGACCAAAAGCTTAAGGCCTAGGCTACTAAAGGAGCATATGAGTCATAGCTAAAAAAAAATCGTAGCAGTGGGTCATAGAAATCAAGTCCAAAATGCTAGAAGCTGACCATGAAACCCTTATTACGACTCCTAGATCATCCAACGAGTCATACATGGCAACGTACCTGCTGCCAGCTATCTTTTCTATTTAATTTTAAGGATTAAATTATAAATAGTATAAATACTTATTAATAAAGTGTCATGACCGAAGCGTAAGGAATAGACATGACACGGCGAATGGGGAACCCAAAACAAGCCTCTTAGCATATCATACACACATCCTTTGTCACAGAAGCAATAAAATACAACAAGAGATAATAGATAGGGAAAAAACGGGGCTAAGGGACAATTCTCATACAGTAAACATGAAGAGTCAATAGAGAGTCAAATCTTAAAACATAATACAAACATGTCCAATAACACCTCCAAAACTTTGATACTTAGCAGGGACCATGACAAGCTACCGCACTCACTTGCATAGTCAACATATATACAAAAAAAGGATAGTCATAGAACATAGTAGGAGATCATAATACATGTGTTAAGAGAGGCCATTAATAGTGAATATCTAAGTCCTACCACCCCCTTGGAGAGGAGAATGAGGTACGAACC
>JAOTQR010034822.1:0-15844 GCA_025774065.1 Solanum ossicruentum | reverse complement strand
AAAAGCCTTATATTTATGTCTAAAGCATGATATAAAGTATGAAGAAGTGAAACATTTCTTAAAATGCCTTATAGCCTTCTATTCATAGTTGTGGCGTACTTCACAACCATGAATAAGACTCTAATCGACAGGGAGTTTTGGATTTCTGAGGACCATTAAAAACCTAGTACTCTAATACCAAGCTTGTCATGACATAAATCTAGGGCCTAGATGTGACACTGTGAATGGGCAAGCTGAAAGGACCCTAAACAAGCCTCTTAGCATATCATTCACACATCCTTTGTCACGGAAGCAAAGTAAACATCAACAATTGAGATGATTAACAAGGGAAACTGGACTAAGAGAAGTCTTTGATAATCATAAAAACAGAAAAGAGTCAAGCTCGTGGCATAAATATATCATAGTATCTAACAACACCTCTAACATTGAATGGAGCGGGGGCCAAGACACTCCCCGAGATCACCCTCATAGTAATAAAGTATTCAACATAAGAAGGAGTCTCAAACTAACATGAAATAAGTAGATGTTGTCCTCGGAATTGAGGACTTACCAAAGCTTTCTCCGAGAATCGAACTAGCCATATGGAGGAGGATGATCAAAAGGAGCTACGGTTCCTACATGGTGATATCATGTATGCATAGAGTATACATTAGTACATTTGTATGTACTAGGTATGTGGGGTACAATACATTAAATACATAAGCCAATATATTCAAAATACATAATCATAAACAATATATATATAATCTCAACATGCCATGCCCGATCAATGTATGTACTAAAATATGCTTGTAAAACATTCAACTTGCATAATACATAATACACTTGTGGGAAGAGAACTTAACTGACATAGACCAAGCAAGCAACTACTTGGAATCCAAGGCATGTCATCCCCTTGGTAAGGTGACCGAGGTATGTTACCCCCTCGACAAGGTGTGGTCTACTTGCCATGGTAAAACATACAATGAATAATTTGGGGCATGTCACCCCCTGATCAAGGTGTGGTATAGCTAGATAGATCCACTGGTATAGAAAGGGTAATAATCATCACCCTATGGTGGCAAATAGTTTAGATACTAAAGACTTTATATAAGGATCTGTTGAGTAGAGCCCATATCCGAATCCTCAATCAGTGCTAAGTGAAATCCCATAAAATACTTGAAATAATCATAACTTTAATAACTTGTAAGAGACATGATAACATCACATGAGTAGCTCTTAATTGTGCTTGACCTCTACTAGTGAATCTAACTTGAAAAATGATAATAGATCATAATCATACATGAACCCATTCCTTAGCATGAATGGCTCACAAGAGATAAAAGCTTGAAATAGGGCTAAACTTGATACTTGCAACATAATTGATACTTTTCATGAATTCAATACATGTTTGAAGCCTTTAATCATCATATAGTCACTAGACTTGTAAATCATGTAACAAATCATCAATAACTTGAGAATTCTTATCATGTCATTTCATCAAACACATGGTGGGTTCATAATACTTGTTCAAAATCATGCAATTCAAGAGTGAACAATATGATAAACTCAATGAAAATTGACACACCAATATAGTAGTAAAACCCTCATGTAGGGTACCTTGAAATACATCACAAAAGAACATGATAATTCATAGTTATATAACTCAAAACATACATAGTTTCGATAGTAAAAATCAATTCATGAAATAAGCTTGAAATAGACATTCATTCATAATCAATTTATACTTGATAAAACCCCAACTTACTTTATACTCATAATTAATAATAAAAGATACTGATAGGTAATACAAATTGAAATGATGAACTTTTCATAAAAGGGAAGGTTGGGCTCCATGGGTGAAAGGACCTATGGATGAATACCCAGATACCTTAAACCTTGAATTCCTTGAGGTGAACTTGAAGTAGATTTAGAGCTTGAAATGAGTACTTGAGTCACTAAAGTGAGCTTTAAATCCTTATATTTAAATTAGACTATTTATAGAGTCTTAGAGAGGTTTTTAAAGAAGGATTTGTGAGTTATAGAGTTAAAAAAATGGCTAAGTATGGGTAATTTCACGTTTAAGTGGGCATAGGGCTATGACCCTAAAGCCCTTGGGCGAAAAAAGAAAACTAAAGAAAATGTTACACTGGTCCGCACCCCTGATGTGATACGAACCAGAATGCGGAGTGTAAATTTACAGTGGCGCGCCCCAGGTGGGTCACGTCCTAGGCACGAACAACCACTGTAAATCATAAAATTAGCAAAAAATATTTTTTGCTATGGGTCTTCTAAAATCTAGTTTATGTCTATTCTCCACTCACTTTTGCCCCCTGATCGAGAATATGAAGTCAGATTTTTAAAATTATGCATGAATTTTGAGATATATGAAAATTACGATTATGTAGAATTTTGAAGCACATGAGGGGTGTTTCAGTCACTTTTGTCAAAAACATTCCAGAACTAAAGTCCAAGCACCATTAGGGTTTCGTAGGTTGAATTCAAAAATTTTAATGAAAGGCAATTTTGTCTTTCCATAATTTCTATTCCTAAACTACATCATTATTTAGATGGGAAAGGAAACCGATATAAACCGTTAAGCCCTATGAAGCCCCATTCTCTTCGTTCTCTCAACTCAAGAACTTACTAAGGGAAAAAGAGATCTCAAGAATAAGTTAGGGCAAGGCTAGGGTTTCAAGGTTTCTTCCTCCAATGCTTCAATATCATTTATCTCTAGTTTCTCCTTGTATACGAGTTGATTTATTGGCATCCTTCCAACCATAAAGTTCCTTATTAAGTATTTCACCTTTTCATTAAATTTCTTCAAGTTAATATTCATACTTGTGATGATTTCATGATATTTATGTTACTATATGATACTTAAGAAGAACTAACAAGGTAAAACAAGATAAATCATAATTCACAGTAGGTGTATATGCATGTTTTGATTTTAATTCTCTTTACTTTGAATGTTTTCTAGTGGTGGCCAACACTAAAACCCTCCTAGTGTTATTGACTGGACCGAGGTAGTAATGAATAGGAAAAGAGATTGATTAACAAAATTTGATTAATGGGTTCTCATCTTATCAACCAAATTACGCCAAGAGGAGGTTGTACTGGGAATAGTAGTTAATGGTTAGTAAGGCACACTATGGAAATGGGCTAAGTCGCTTAGTGAAATTCATCTCTCACCTTTGACCAAAGTGATTGGTGAACATAAACTACCATCGTGTATGTTATGCACTAGAAAAGAATTAGGTTATCCAGTAATACTAAGTTGGGGAATCAGGGGAAACACAATACCTTAGTTTCTCTCCACTATTGACTTCTCTCTTACGATAGTTTTATTTTCTCATTAATTATTGCAAACCCCTCCCCCCACAACCTTTTGGGGAATAAAGTTGGTTATTTATTCGGTTTACAGATTGGTGAATACTCTTGATTCTACGTGTTCCTTTTTGGTTTGACCCTAACCTTGGTTAGGTTATATATCTTGATAACGACCATATTATATTTTCAAAAGGAGGTGTAACTTGCGAGACATCAAGATTTTGGCATCGTTGGCGAGGAGTACATCCAGACTTAGTGAATTTATTAGTTATTTGCGTGTTAATCCTTAGTTCCATTATTTTACTTTTATTTATTATTTTTGTTCTTTTTGGGTGTAGTTGTAGTGTATGCCTAACACTCAAAGTCAACGTAATCCCTTAACTCTGTTTGATCTAGTGATCCACTATACATTAAGTAGAATGGCCCAAGATGATGCCAATCCTTACTAGTGGAATCAGTATAGGTTGAATCCTATGGCTATAAAGGTGATATAAGCTATTGTGCTACCACCACTACTGGCAGACATAAAGTTGACAGTCTCGAGTGGGTTAGTTTAGATATTGCAATACTGTGGGCTATATGCGGGCTTACCATAGGAGGATCCTCAAAGCCACCTACACAATGTGGCATTCGCCTATAAGAGTGTGATAGGAACATAGAATCTATGTATGGATGCTGTGGGACTTTGTGTCTTCCCATTGTCTCTTATAGGTGATGCTGCATTAAGGCTATCTGAGCTCCTAGAGAGTTTAATCACTAGTTGGGCAGACTTGCAGAAAGCATTTTTGGAGAGGTACTTAACTAGATCAAAGAAACTCAAATTGAAGGACCAGATCAACAACTTAGAGCAACTTCTTGGTGATTTGATAAGCAGTACTTCGGTGTGATTCCCAAAATATCTTAGGAGCATCCCTGACCATAAAATAGTTGATGACGCCTTAGTAGAGATCTTCTATAATTCCCTTGATGAGAACAGTTAGGCATATGCTGACACTATCCTGGGGGGCATGTTTTTAGATCAACTATTTGCAAGGATTGCGGAATGATAATGTTCATGCTCCAATAAGAAAGCAGCCATTTTCAGCAATTCACCTAACCGAGGTTAGGGTCGAATCCACAAGGAGTACAAGGTTTGATTACAAGACTTCATTACTAATTATTTCTAGTATTTATGACTACAATCCCTAAATGGGGGGTAGTTTGTGATTCAAAAACAAAAACAAAACTACCACTAATGATAAAGCAAGGAAACACTCAATTTTGGGGAGAACTAGGGAATTGTGTTCCCCATGGTTCGTCGACTTGATTATCGTAGATAACATAACTACAATTGGTGATTTGCATACAGGGTGGTAATTTAGGTTCTTCCAGCCCTCTTGTGAAGGTAAAGGTCAAATTTCACCATGGCGCTTGATCGGCAACCATGGCGTGCCAACTAACCATTACCTATTATCCCAGTCAAGCTCCCCTTGGTCAGGCTTAGTTGATTAGATGAGAACATGTCAATCAAATTCTATTATCTATTTCTCTTTTTCTATTAATCATTACCTTGGTCGGGATCGTGATAGTTGATGGGGTTTGGTGTTGGCCACCACCAAACAACAATAAAATAAAGGAAAATAGATAATACATGCAAGATGAACATAGGGAGTGGATTCAAGGGGATGATAGGATTGATGATGATGCTTGTAGACATTTCCAAAACATCTTCACTAGTGACAACACCTATATTTTGGAGGATGATCTCACTTGCTTCAGAGGATGCCTTATTTAGATGAGTTAAAGTAAGTTGTTTTCTCACTTAGTCCAGACTCTGCCTCTGGGACTGATGCAATGAATTGTAGATTCTTCCAAGCCTGCAGTAATATTATCAACAAGGATTTGTTAGAAGTGGTCCATGTTATCTTTTACGGTCAGATTATTCCAAGTGTTTTACTCATGCCTGTCTTGTGTTGCTTCCTATAACTAATAATCCTAACAGTTTTGCTGAGTTTAGACCCATCAGGTTGAGTTATTTTGTCAACAAAGTTATCTCTAAACTATTGTGCCTAAGACTTGCACCTATCCTTCCAGAATTGATCTATTTGAATTAATCAAGGTTTGTGAAAGGAAGAAGTACCTTTGAAAATCTTATGCTCACTCATCAGATCAGAAGCCTGTCATAGGAAGTAATGTTCTTCTAAAGCTTGATTTGGCAAAAACCTATGATAGGGTATCTTGGTCTTACATTTGTTTGGTTATGAGTAGAATAGGTTTTGGAGAAATGTTCATTGGTATGGTTTGGAGTATTATGTCTAACAATTGGTATTCCATTATCATTAATGGAACAAGACATGGATTTTTTCACTCCACTAGAGGCTTAAAACAAGGTGACCCCCTTACTCTTGCTTTGTTTATTATTGTTGCTGAGGTTTTATCTAGATTACTGAATGGGCTACATAAAAATCCTAACTTTCATAGTTTGTTCATGGAGAAGACAGGACCCTAAGTTAATCACTTGAGTTTTGCATATGACACGATCATCTTTACTATTGGGAGGAGTAGCTATCATGAGTTGATCATGCAGGTGTTGTCTTCTTAAGAGAGTGTTTCTGGGTAATATATCAGCAAAAATAAGAGCTATTTCATCATTTCTCCTAATGCTTTTAGAACAACAGGATATAGGGTGAAGAGGGTAAAAGGTTTTATTCAAAAAAAGGATCCCTTCACTTATTTGGGATGTCCTATCTATATTGGGAGGAAAAAGGTGATCTATTTCTCTGATCTTGTCTCTAAAGTTGTGGCTAGAATTGCTAGATGGCAATCAAATATTCTTAGTTTTGGTGATAAAGCTATTTTTATCAAACATGTTCTGCAATCCTTACCCATCCATTTATTGTCTGCTATTTCCCCCCTTGTACTACCACCAAACAAATTCAGTGCCTTATGGCTGATTTTTTCTAAGGATGGTTTGAAGGGAAAAACCAATATCATTGGTCCTCCTAGAAGAACCTATGCTTTCCCTATGATGAAGGGGGCATAGGGGTGAGAATGGTTGAAGATATTTGCAAGGAATTCCAATATAAACATTGGTGGACCTTCAGAACAAAGCACACTTTGTGGGGTCTTTCTTGAAAGCAAAGTATTGCCAAAAATCTAATCCTATTTGTAAAAAATGGGACACTGGGGAATCTATTGCTTGGAAGCATATGATGAAGAACAAGCACAAAGTTGAACCTCATATACTTTGTAAATCAATTCTGGAACTTGTTGCTTTTGGTGGGATGACTGATTAAGGGTTAGGCCTCTTGCTAACTTCAGTGATGTTACTAATAGGTTTAATAACTTACTGTGGCTCAGGTTACTCATGAAGGTTATTAGGATATGGAATTGGTTACTAATTTGGCCCCTTCTCAATTTATGCACTCTATTCTAGCTGTGCAGTTGCAGGTACATAATAATATCCCAGACAAGCCTATGTGGAAGTTGAATTCTGGTGGTAAATTTTCACTTTCATCTTCCTGGAACATTATTAGGAATCAAAGAACTCACACAAAGCTGAATAAGTGGACTTGGCATAGGATTATTCCTTTCAAGTGTTACTTTTTTCTTTGGAGAGCACTTAGAGGAAAACTTTCTACCAATGAGAAGATTATTAGCTCTGGATAGGAACCCCATGAGTGTTATTGTTGCGACAGTCCAATTATGGATTCCATAGATCATGTTTTTGTTAATGGGCACTTTGTAGTTAATGTTTGAAAATTATTTGTTGCTGCTTGTGTTGTTGATCAGTCCAACCTCCCCCTCCCCCACTATATTATAAGATGGTGGAGTATTAAGTACAAAAATAAGGGCCACAAATTGCTTTTTCATTCTGTTCCTATTTTTGTATATTGGAACTTATGGAAGAATAGATATGGATGCAAGTATGGTAGGAAGAAATCCAACTTGTCAAGAGTAGAGTATTTGTTGTCAAAGATGTATGTCTTATCCTTAGAAGTGTATTCCCTATTGTTCAATGGCCTAGTACTTGGAAGAATATTGTTACTCTTTGCGAAAAATGTGTTCGTGATAATAGAGTGGTCCTTATACAGTGGTGTAAACCACCTAGAAAGTGGGTTAAGGTGAACTCTAATGGCAGTTGACTTCATAATCTAGGATCTATTGGTGGTGGGGGTATTATCAGAAATGATAGGGGTGATTTCTTGCTTGCATATGTTGTTCCACTTGGAGAGGAAACAAATAATCAAGCAGAAGTAAAAGTTGCTCTCTTTGGTATTGCTTGCTCACAGCTGGGATATAATAGAGTGGTTTTGGAAGTTGATTTTGAAAGGCATTACAAGTGGATTTCTCAACAGTCCACTCCCCTTTGGTAGGTTGCACACACGATTAATAGGATGCTTGTTTATATCACACAATTCCAAGAATTTAAGTGTAGACACACTTATAGGGAGGCAAACTATGTTGCTGATTCTTTGGCCAAATCCATTCATGTTCTCAATGCTCCACAAGTTTATTTTAAGCTCTAGAAGATTCCTAGAAAGGCCATAGCTTATTTTCATCAAGACAAAATGAGTATGGTCTTTTTCAAGAGGAAAAGATTGAAAAAACTCAAAGAACCCCCTTAAGTTGATCTCTTGTTTGCTATTTGTTTTCCCATGGTGTCTATTGGCTCTTGTTTAGTTGTTGTCATGTATTCTTCTTGTTCTATGTTATTTAGGTTGTATTTTGCTTTGGTCTTCTCTTATTTTGTAATGGGAGAGACTCCCTTATTTATGCATTTTCTTAGAT
The DNA here is from genome assembly GCA_025774065.1 of Solanum ossicruentum. Classification (NCBI taxonomy): domain Eukaryota; kingdom Viridiplantae; phylum Streptophyta; class Magnoliopsida; order Solanales; family Solanaceae; genus Solanum; species Solanum ossicruentum. The sequence goes on along the minus strand of JAOTQR010034822.1, from coordinate 7,765 downwards.
ACATTGTATTTTGAAGAGTCTTCCCTATAGAATATTATCTAATCTTTCTCTCTCTAGATATGGGGATTAATCGGATGATCTTAGTAGGTTGGCCGGTTTATGAACCACCATAGGTTAGAGATAAGGTTTATGCCCCCTTCATTGTATCTTTCTTTTGACCATCTATAATAACGCTTGGGGTGTGTAGCTCAACCCCTGAAAATCCAAAGGGGTCGGGACCCTTTGGCATATGTCTGTTCCCCATAAAAAAAACCTAGGTTATTTCAAGTCAATTTCCCATGGCTCCCACAACCACAAGTAGTGGATGCTTAACTGCTCATAGCTAAGGCAAAACACACAAAAACGCACATAATAGACATAGTTGAGAGTTTTACCAATAAAAATGAAGAAAATAGGCACCACAAGTTGCAAACCCATAAGCTTGTTTGATAAACAATTAGTACAAGGCAAGATTTGCAATCCCCAAAAATGGGTTTTCCAAGAGAGAACAATAAACTACTCTCAAAACTAAGAAAATATTCAAAATGTAATTGAATATCATCTACTGGGAGAACCCTTCCTCAAAACCTAACTTAATCTATATATAGTATTTACAAAATAATACTAGAATTTACACAGAAAAGACAGTTGGCCGTTGATAAGTCTCGCAGTTATAACTCGTAAGATGACCAATGAGTCGTAGTCGGGGTCTCGTATCAGATTCTTAGCATCTTGGACTAGACTGGTAAGACCCATAGGTATGAGTCATTGCTTGAACTATGACTCGTATCTTCCTCTTGTAGTCTTGACCTTCAGTTTTTGGTCCAACATTTTGGCTCTTTGGTTCTTGCTACAGATCCACCTATATGAGTCATAGCGAGGCTTACGACTCATATGATGGCCTCGTAGGGGTGACCTTCACTTAGCAGATTTTTGAATTTTGGTCTCTGATTCTTGGTACGACACCACCTTACGACTCGTACCTTGAGCTACGAGTCGTAGTGGGCTTGTAAGGCCTATGCTTCAGTAAAATCTACAACTTTTCTTCAAAATCATGCCAACCTAACTTTTCTGCAAGATTCACACAAAAACACATTAAAACCATAAAAAGTCCCTTTAAGAACTCACAAAATCTCTTATTTCAAGCACCAAATGTGTTGTATTTTTACAACACATCACAAAGTAAATGGAAAGCGCGGTCAAGAAAATTTGTGCATGGGGGCGATTAGATAGAGCATCCACTAAGAGTTCATGTGTTGTCAGTGTAGATCTAGAGAAAGTAGGAATTAATGAAGAGATCATACAACATCTTGCTCAAATTCGCACAGGTATAGAGGTGATGATGAAGTAGAGCCAAGAGAGAGTGATTGTGGTGTCTTATCAACCTCCACGTGCACTCATGTACGAGGAGCCATATTATGATGAGGTCACATGTTTTGTTGCTGATTAGATAGGGGGTTTTGGGACCAACTCCCAAGGGTCCGATCAGGACTATTGGCGCCAAGGTCAAGGAAACCAAGGTTGGAACTTTGGTAGAGATGGAGCTTACTAGGACAACAAAGGGGGTCACTAAGATAGGAAAAAGGGCCCAGATGCAGATTAGGGTTGCAGAGAAAGCTTTAGAAATAGTCCATATATGCCACCGCACAATGGTGATGTAGGTGTAAGCCGCTCTAGAATTGAGAAGATGTTTGATCGCCTATTGAAGAAGGTTGTGACAAAGGATGAGACTCTAAGGGACATGAAATCAGATATTCTAAGTATTAATCAAAAAATAGAGTCTCACTTTATAGCTATCAAACAGATGGAGTACCAATTTAGTCAAGTGTCGACTCAGCTTAATCAGCGTCAGAGGGGTTCACTGCCTAGAAACACAATAAGAAAATCCTAAAAATGAAGTACAATGTATGACTGTTACTACTCGAGGTATCCATAGCACCATTGATTCTCCTATGTCAGTTGTTGTAAAAGATGTTCGAGAGGAGAGGGTTGCTGGAAAGGTTGTGGATGAAAGAGATTATCATTGCAAGGATAAGGTGAGTGAAGTAGTTGAAGCGCCACAAAGGTTGAAGCCCATTCCCAGTCCTCCTCCTCCCTTCCTTTAATGAATCAATAATAAGGAGGAGGAAGGACAATTAAAGCAATTTCTCTCCATGTTGAATCAATTCTCCATCAACATCCCTCTCGTTGAGGAATTAGAATACATACTAGGGTGTGCCAAGTACATGAAGGACTTGGTCACCAGGAAGAGGACTGTGAGTCAGGAACTCGCCCAAGAACTTCAATATTATAGTGTTATTGCTACAAGGTTCTTTGTTCAGAAGAGAGAAGATCCGAGTGTTTTCACAGTACCCTGCACCATTAGAGAGTAGAGTCTGCAACGGCTTTATGTGATCTAGGTGACAATATTAATCTGATGCTCCTTGCGGTCTATAAGAAGTTTGGAATGGAGCCCCTACTCAAACTAGGATGTAGGTATTGATGGCGGATTGCATGGTGAAAAGGCCTATGGGGATAATATATGATATGTTGGTAAAAGTGGAAAAGTTCACATTTCCCCTCAGACTTTGTAATCCTTGATTACAAAGTTGAACTCAACGTCTCAATAGTAGAGACGGAAGATGGTCAAATAAGGTTTAGAATGAATGATGAAGAAGTTACTTAAATATTTATCAGTCGATAAAGCATCCAGATGATTTAGAGTGAAGTTTGGGCAATTACTAAAGTCTGAGTAACCAATTTGTCCAAGTAGTGCTACAATAATAAATTAGGCACTACTTAGTAGGCAACCCAAGGTGGAGACTGGTGCATAGGCGCCCAGGTATACTTGTTTACCCGTTATTTGTTATTTTGTTTTAATGCATTATGGACAATGCATATCATTTTCGATGGGGTTTGGGTTGTTATGGGCCTCAGTGAAGTCTAAGTAGCTTGGATCCATAACTACCCCAATTATTAATCCTGTGGTTTTCTTGCTTGCGTCCTTTTTCCTCGTGGATAATTACATTCTGTTGAACCGACACTTTTAGGATGTTTAGATAATATTTGTAGCATATAATATCAATATTTTTGGAATATAGCATGTTTTTGTGTTTTTTTTGAGAAATGATACCCAACAAAAAAATTTAATTAGTAGTTATATAGAAACCATGTATGTTTAGGTATGTGACAATGTCTCTTCCGAAAGTCAGGGTATATTGAGATAAAAAGCATGATCTGAGAGTCTTTTGTTAATGACGGATGCAGTGCCATGTGGGTGTGCGCTTAATTTGCTAAATTCATTTGTTTTGCTTTAATTTAGAACATTCTCTGTTACTCTAAGTTAGATTGTAGATTAATTGAATTATGAAATGATCTTAGGCCATTGTTCTTAATAGTACACTCACCCTTAAATGACCCACCAAAACTGATATAACCCCTTGTTCCTAATGGTTGATCCTAACATGTACCTATTCTTTGAAAATACCTTATTAACCTAACCTTTTTAGTTGTAAAATCCTGAAATTAGCCCTGGTCCTTCCTTGAACATTGTACACCTTGATAGAGACAAAAAGCCTAAGTTGAGGTGGCCCAAAAATGGCCCTGGTTCTAAGGACGGATATTGTGCACCTTAACACAAGCTAAGGGGCTAAGTTGAGGGTGACTTGTGTAAGGGGAAAACAAAGATATAGGGGTGACTTAGTGATATAGAGAAAAAGGGGAAATCATGTACAAGGTGCAAGAAAAATAAGTAATGCCTTAGTTGTAAGCTAAAAAGGAAAATTAAGTGTAGAAACAAGGCAAAAATGCTGAAAATGAAAAGAAAGCGTCCAAAAAAACTTAAATTAGGAAAAAGGGAGAATAAGGAGAAAATAATATAATTGGTAGGGCAAAAGTGTAGAAATAGGCAGTGTCAAGTAGGGACTTTAGTCACTATTTTCCCATAATATCGTACCAAAGCCCCCTAGGCTACGTTACAAGCCTCGGAAGTCATAAAAGTTATCCTAATCTAGTTGGTTGAAGGCTTGAGTCATGCATACCAGGACAAGCATATGGAATTAGATATTAGGCATGAATATCTATTGTGGGAGTGAGTGATTATGCATATTCCCAAGGTTAAACATGAAAATGTCAATAAGGGTCAAATATAGGACATTTTTCAATGAAGGCACTTGAATCACATTGTTAGCAATAGACTTGTTTAGTGATTGTGGACTGTTAATAATCTCTTGCTTGCCATAGTTATGTTGTCACATGCACCATTTTGTATTGGTTTGTAAATGGCTATCTGATCCTATTTTGAAAATTTGGTGTGCGTATCTTATTCTGTGATGTGTGTGATATATGTCATTGTGTTGAGATCTATGTGTTACTATATTGTCGATATAGACTAAGTTTGTCGCTTAAGGATAAGCAACACTTTTAAGTTGAGGGTGTTCATCTACTGAAAGAACACACACTTTGATGCTTAAAACTTGAAATTTTGTGTGTTCTCAATAGGATGCTTGTGGGATTTATCTATTTTTGTGTTTATATTTATAGGACTACAGGTTGGCCTTGATTTTGGGAAAAATTATAGAAGTTTCTACTTTTTTGCTTTTATACAAGGCCCTCTACAAGTCATCGATTATTCTATGGCCAATAAGGAGGTTTCATGAAGATTTCAAGTGAGGAGCTCTTTCTGAATTTTATTCTATGATCAAGCAGATGAGTCATAGAAGAGCTTACGAGTCGTAGAAGAGGATTTGTGCCCTAAGGATCAAAGAATTAGACTTGCAAGAACGTCATTAGATGAAACCCTCTTATGGGTCGCAAGTCACTTTATGAGTCATAAAGGGGTGTCATAGAATTGAAGTCTAAAATTCTAGCAGTTGAGTACGAGACCCCGATTATGAGCGATAGATGTCCATACGGGTCGTAAAGTAGATTTCGTATGGTGTGCCGACCAATTCTTCTATTTTTTTTAAGACTTGAATTTTAATTAATATAAATAGGTTTTTTAGATTAATTTTCATAAGTTTTCTCCTCGTACTTAGAAAACTTACTATTTTGAGAGAGAAAATTGTAAGATCATATAGGAGAGTCTTTGAGAACACTTGTGGTTTAATTCAATCATTAAGCTTGTAATTTTCTTTGAAGTATGATTTCTTGTTCTTAATTCTAATGTCTAAGTGATCAATCATGTCTTCTCAATTCATACTTCCTACATCTACACAACGCATGAGTAACAAAATCAACAACTAGGGTTTTGGGAACTATGAAGAAGTAACAAGGTAAAATCAGACAATTCATAATTCTTAGAAGGTGTATATGCATGTATTAATTAGTTCTCTTTGTTTTGCATATTTTCTAGGATGGCCAACATTAGAATCCACCTAGTATTATTGACTAGACGAAGGTAGTAATGAATAGGAAAAGAGATTAATTATCAGGATTCGATTGATGTATTCTTGTCAAATCATCAAATTGGGCCAATGGGAGGTTGTACTGGGACTAATAAGTAATGGTTAGTAATGCACTTTATGGAGATGAGCCAAGTCACATAGTGAAATTTACCTCTCACCTTTGACCAAAGGTCTTGGTGAACATAAATTACCATCTTGTATGCTATACACAAGAAAATGACTTAGGTTATCTTGTGATACTGAGTTAGGGAATAATGGAGAACAGAATAACCTAGTTTCTCTCCATTATTGACTTCTCTCTTGTGATAGTTAGTTTGGATTAGTTTCATCTATTATTGCAGACCCCCTCCTTTGAGGAATTAAGTTGGTTAATTTTTCAGATTGCATATTGGTGAATTCTCTTGAGTCGATATATTCCCTATTGGTTTGATCCTAACCTTGGTTAGGTTATATATCTTGACAACGAGCACTTTGTCCTATAAAAAGGAGGTGTAACTTGGGAGACATCACTTAGAACCGAGAGGGCTAGACATTTGGGGCTCATTCAATTAGTTAAGGTATGAACCCTTGAAGCTAAATCTCAATATCCCTAACTATGTGCCACCTTAGGAGCCTTGTAGGCTAGGCTAGTGGATCCACATAGGCTCAAATATTATGAAAGTTACTAAGTTTTTGATTTCTACCTTGGCAAGTAGCTTCCCCCTTTCCTAATTGAAGGAGAGCATTTGCCTTTTTCCAATGGAAGGAGTTCATTGGATTCCATGTAGTAGAAAACATGGTCTTTGTGTCGGTTATAATCTACTCCCATAAGCTTTATGATTTTATGTTATGTTTTCATTATATGTGCTTTCTTATGCACTTTCTCATATTGATCTTGAGTCATATTCCTTGTGCACACTTAATCTTACTTTTATGTATCTTTTATCATATGTATATTTTTATGTTATGTTTAATAATGATGGCATTACAATTTAATCTATGCACTGCATCTCATATACATAGTATATTTAGACATACTAATGCACATTTTGCCTACATGATTTAACCATGTAGGGGCCAGCTCTCCTCCACCAACTCGTTTTAAATACTCAGTGTCTAAGACTAGTTTGACTACGTGTGGTAAGCCTTTAGTTCAGGACTCCACTTTTTCATTCTGTCTTGTATATTTGATTTGATTTAAAATAATGCATTTGTAGCCCTTCTGAGGCATTTACGTTCTATATTGCACTGTTTTAGACTTCTTTCTATTTGATAGAGATCAATCGATGCTAGTCTTAATTGCTCATGATGCTATTGGTGTGCATATTGACAAACAAGATGATTGTAGTATTTCCAATGGTTTTTAATGTTGCTTCATTGTCAAATTAACCCTTAGTCCCTTCACTAAAATAGTCATAACTTTATACTCTGAACTCCGATTAATGCAAAATTAGATGTGTTGGAAAGCTAATTCAGATATCTTCAATTTGATATATAATAGGTCATCTAAATCATTATACTTTAGGAAGTATGATCATTTGAATTTGGCAAATCATATGAAAACTTAGTTCTTAGAAATTCTTTGAACATGGCTTGATGTAAAAGATCCCTTATGACTCTAAATCACACCTAATATACTTTAAATACTTAGGAATTGATCCTAACATGTATATACAACTTGGAAGTCATTCATTCACCTAACTTTTATAAAATCATACATTAAAACTATGGTCTCATATTAGGCCCAATTCTATTCCCACATTAAGAATTTGACTTTAACACTTATACTCAATTAAGAATCGTTAACTAAAATATTATTTCCTACAAAGAATGGCTCAGTCTTAGATAAAAAAAATTGGGGTGTTACATTTGTCACTACCCGAAATTCAGGCATGATGGCACTCGTCTTATCCCACCAAGACAAGTCAGCCTACAACCCAACTATAACATTAAAAATGCAGAATTTTAATAAAAATGAAAGTTCAATTACGGATAATAAGTCAACTTAATGAAAATCTCCTAAAATTTGGTTGTCACGTGCACAAGCTTCTAATGTATTACAATAGATTAAAAAGAAACGCAAGTATCAAATGATATTGTCTCTAGAATGGAACAAAATCATAAATAGGAGTAAGAAGTCAGCTGGGATGACAAGCAACTACCCCTCACAATCTCCACAGGAAGCCTCGGACAAGGAAAATAGAGAGTATCACCACAATCCGGGCTCGCAACCTACAAGATTGTTGTAGCAAGGGGGTGAGTACCAAACGCATAGTACTCAGCAAGTGAACCAATAAACACAAAGTTAAGTAGTATAGAATACCGGTACCCCCCAACACTCCCACTAAAACCCCACAACTACAACCTAACTCACAACCTTCACAATTACACCATTCGAAAATTCTATGATCAAAGCCTATGAT
>JAOTQR010034811.1:0-15845 GCA_025774065.1 Solanum ossicruentum | reverse complement strand
AAGCAACATACACAACCACAATATAAGTTACTTCCTAAGGTAAAAAGTCTACAAAGGTTTTCATCGACAATCTTTTGAACTTATGTATCATATTTTACGGATTGAAATTATACTAATTAACTAAGTTACCTCCTGCACCATATTTTTACTTCATTTCTTATCATTCTATTGTAATATTTGTTGATTAATCCCGATTTTACAAATTTGATAGCATCAACGATTTGCATGTTCTTGTGAATTCACTATTAATTACATACTTCATTTCTCTACATTATTTAAATAAGCTTTCTTATGTTAATTTTACATGTGTTTTGTGCTTAAGGTGATAATATGTTGGCACTTAAATATAACTTATTATATTTAAAAAACAAGTCGTGTTTTAATCTGTATCTCACTTGATTATTTTTTAAAAGTTTTGATCAAAATTAAGTTTTCAACTATGAAAAACTCATTTTCAAAAACTAACAAAAACATCTTTCAACTACATACCCAAATACTACTTTGGATATTTTTTGACACAGAGACGGGAAAAACTAACACACACGTGCTTTTGAACATTGAATTCATGAGTCTTTTGGGGGTTTTCTTTTTTGATGGATGCTTTTCTTTTTTATTTAGCAATCCTATTTATTTAATCTATTGAGAGTTTGGATTATAATCATTGTTTAATCTGCAGAAAATGTTAATAACTTTTTGCAATAAAAAGATAAAAAGAAACTTGTAAGTAGAAACTAATTATAAAAGGCTTAGTGAAAGGTGATTATATTGCGCTAATCGATCCAACAACTTAAAGAGCAACAAGTTCCCTTCTTCAGTTTATTCGTTGGATTTTCTTTAAGATTTAAATCACAGCATCACTATATCATCATCAAATGTACTATAGTTTGCTTTTATTTTTATGTCGGCATTGAATCATGTAGAGATCACAATGCTGGAGTCAAGATTTTTTATTAAATGAATTTGAAATTGTAATGACCCAGACATTGTAAGACTTCATTGGACTTGAAATATGTCATTTTTGGCAAAATTTAGATCAAGTGTCACCTCAACGGAGACTACACAGTCTGTGTGAAGTCACATGACCTATGTGACCTCCAGTGATGTGATACTTGGACTTAATTTTGGGTGTGTGGCCTTGGATGGAGTTTTGAGCTAAGACACATCACACTTAGAATATACTGGTATGAAAATAGCTCAAGAAAGTAAAGCTCAGTCCACTTACCTCAACTCAACAACTCACAACTCATCTAAATAAAGATGCAAGTTTAAAGTAAATCATTCTTTAAAATAGACTCAGTATAGAAATAAAGTCAGTTTAAAAATATTTTGGTCATTCAATGTTTTCTTAGGAGTTTCTCTTTACCGATATGCAATCTCACCACCTTTAGTTGGTGATGCACAAAGAAGGCGATGTTGTTGCCATGCCCGTCCTAAACTTGCCAAGGTGAAGGATGATCAACTCTCTCATAGATCCACAGTGAATGTCCATCTTTTAGGACATGAGTCGTCAGAACATGTTGCATGACTATCCTACGCTAGCAACGTAGTTCTGTGGTTTAGAGTTATTATATACTTGCTCACAACTTGGTGCTCGATACTCCTCCTAAGAGTAAAACATTAACTCATCAATCAACTCAAATCTCAATAATACTCAATCAATCAACTCAAATCTCAACCTCATTAGGTTACGTCAACTTAGCTCATCTCAGTTTCTCATCAACTCAGTCAATAAAGAAAATCAATCAGGCTCAACTCGAACTCAGATAGTCATTCAAATTCACTCAATTGGACTCATCATGTAGTGCAAGTAAAATGCATAAAAGTACATGTGATTAAAATGCAACATGTTTATCATGCTCAATTATGTTCAAGTTACTCAACTCAGGTAATTACACTTAAATCTCAAGTCAATCCATGTACAAAATTTCATAAAAGTTATGTAGTTTTGGGTTCATGCTACCAAGTATAGAATTTTATTTCAATTTCATATCAGTAGTTATGCAATGTAGCAAGTACCTCATACACCATCATAAGAATTCATAATAAAGGCAGTAAATTCAGTAATAGGATAATAGGATTTTCCAAATCTCAACTCTTATTCTAAATTTCAACCCAAGTAGGAGAATGGGCATGGGAATGAATGTAGTTTTACACTTTAGTAAGCCTTACATACCTGTAAATAGATGAAGCAATCAAACTTCACTCGGTCCTCACGTTTGAACTTGAAGCCCTTGCTTTCCCCCTCCTTTAGTGCTCTCAATAATTCGTAAACATGAATGAATGGTGAAAATATGTTTAGGGTTTTTTTAGGACTTTAATGAAGTAAAAATATCTAAGAATTATATTAAAAGGGATAGGAATGGATAAAACTACCCTTCATAAAAATTGTCGACAAGATCTACGACACCCCATCTATGGGTCGTAGATCTTTTATAGGCTGTAGATGATCTCTCATAGGTAGGGTTTCCGAAAGTTTGAGTTACTGGAATTTGGCATAAAATTCACAAAACCTTTTCGATAGGTCACAACAACTTCTATGGGTCGTCTGATAAGTCGTAAGTCAATATACTTAAAAGTTGATTTCTGGATCACCAACTCACGAAACCTAATCTACGGGCCATGGATTATTTTACAGGTCGTATTTTGTCTCATACATACACCTCGGGCTAGGAAATTTCACCAAGTCACTTTGGGATCTATGAGGCCTCATCTATGAGCTGTAGATCACTCTACAAGATGTTGATGCGCCTCGTGGTTTCTTCAAGTGATTTATCTCGGTAATTTTCCTAGTTTACTTTGATGTATCTTCTCAAACGAGGTGGAAACAATTAGGGGGTGTTACATTTTACAAGTGAGAAAGAGAGGTCTGCTTCTACCTTATATATCCATTCATAGAGGGGTATGAGTTGCAAAGTAAAAGTGCACCCTTGTCCTAAAATATTTTTACTAGAAATTCATTTTCATTTTTCATTATATGTATGGATAGGATATATAATTCTCTGATAGAGTACATACACAACAAAGATTTTGTTATGAGAACGTTTATTAATGGTGTTGAGATGCTTGTATTTGCTTCCATAATCCGGAGTAGTGATTCTCAAAGTAAGTCTATTGTCACGACCCAAGGCTCGGGTCTAGACGTGACCGGTGAATGGGGAACCCGAAGGAACCCCAAACAAGCCTCATAGCATATCATTACACATCCTTGGTCGAGGAGTAATTAAATGACATTTGAAGAATAGAAATAAGAGAAAAAGGGGCTAAGGGAGGACTTGTCATAACATAGAGTCAAGTGATATTAGAATCAACTCATGGCATAAATACATACCTCTATCCAACAACACCTCTACTACAATGATAACGGCGGGGCTCAAGACATATAATCGGGCTCACCCTCATAGTCATAGGTAAACGATAAAGTAAAGAGAATCTTAATACATAGTTAGTAGCAACATAGACTAAGGTCCCTGAAATGGAGGACTCACTAACAAGCTTGGAATAGCACCGCCTAACCATGTGAAGGAGGAGGATCAACTCAGGCACCGGTTCCTACATGGTGACATTATGTAGACAAAAGTATGTGTTAGTATGTCTGAATGTACTACATATGTGGTATGCAATGCAACAAGGAATAGACCTCATAACCAAAATACGTATCAATAGACAATAGGCATAATACAGTAATATGGCATGTATGATCAATGCTAGAGTGAAACATGCTTGAGTAAATCATGCTTGTATAAAATATCACATTTGAAGAAGAGAGCAAATTAGCTTTCCAATCTTGGTTGGTTGATGATGGTTACACCCCAATCATCCAAAGTGGTGAGGTATAAACCCCTCACATAGTAGATGTAGGTCACACCCCAATCATCCTAGGTGGCGAGGTATAAACTCCTTACATGGTTGATGAGTACAAACCCCCAACTCGGTTGATGATGGTCACACCCCAATCATCCTAGGTGATGAAGTATAAACCCCTCACATGGTTACCCGGGCTCTTATCCACCCGGATTGGGCATGGTCTAGTGCAACACTTTATATAGGATTTATCATAAGCTCTAATACAACACCTCACGTAGGAATGATAGTTTACATAAGCTCATTTCATCATTATAACATCATTCATATCATATCTCATGCTTTGGACCTTCAATTTCTTAAGAAAGCATGACCAGACATTTTATCAAACACCTTGGAGGTGTATAGTGGTAAAAGAACATGCAATTTAGCGATAAAATCCTGCAGGAAAATCAGTGATAAATCCTTTAATTAATACCTTGCAACACCTCCAAGACATTCATATCATAACCCCTATCAATTCCAACATTAGATCCAAGATTTCAAGCTCAAAACATGTTAAAACAACCATAATTTCATGAACTAAAGTCATTGTGCAGCAAATTTCTCAATATACAAGACCCACTTGTAAAATCAAATTTAAATCATGCAATATTAAACAAAATAGGGTTTAGACACTATGGGTGGAAGGACCCAATGGTTCAACACCACATACCTTAGGTCTAGAGTTACTTGGAATTGAGATTGGGAAGAATGGAGGCTTGGAAATGATCTTGGAATCCAATCTTGTTCTTAGGTTTCCTTGAAATTGAATTGGAGCTCGATGGAGACACTTCAAGGATTTGGAAGTGTGATTGTGATGAGACTAATGAAATTGGGTCCTTAAGATTAGAGTTTAGGTCTTCTGGGAAGGTTAAAATATCCTAAAAAGTCAAAAAGGGTCATTAGGATAATTAGCATTTACGAAAATACCATTAGTGAATGGATGTAAAAAAATGGCAAAGTGTCTTCTCACTAAAAAAATTCTCTGGCCTTGTGGCACTCCATGAGTTATATGGAGTACCCGTGTGAAGTGCCTTAGTGAAAAAACTGGAAGTTGGGAAACTTGGAAAAATTGACATCTCGTTACTTTGATAGCCACTTTCACTGACCGTGTAGTGTTACACAGACCGTACTGGTCCATTCCACCTCACTTAGATAAGAAAATTGTTTACCACCAGAAATCCAGGTGACACGACCCGTACCCCTTCACAAGAGTCGTACAAGACCACACTGCCCGTATGGGTGCCCATGGGGCTTCACTGCACGGGAGGGTCTCACAAAAATGGTCATAACTCCTTCATCTGACATCGGAATGAGGTGAAACAAAGTGCATTGCAAAGCTAAATCAGAGGGATTTTGTTTGACATGTCGTGGGCCACCCAATTCTAAATATGCTAAGATTTATGCTAGTTTAAAGTTGACCCTTATATGAAACAACACCCAAAACTCAATTTGGAGGTAAGCTTGAACTCGTTTAGGTAGTAGGAGTCTCCCATGAATCTAGTACACCCCAACCTAACCAAATAAGGTTTAAAACATGGGTACACAAGAGCATAAAGCTATGGGGTGTCACAATATCTCCCCATTGGGAACGTTCATCACCGAATGTAAAAGATAAGTACACAAGGAGGGTAGCCATGAATATTTTTAGCCTAATATGGATGCAACAAATGTATCTAAACATGATTTTCAAAAAGGTCTCAACATGAATATCAAAATTTACCATAAAACCTTGCCTATATAAACATGAATGCATGCAATGGCTTAAGGCCAGAAATTAAGACTTGAAATCGCATAGGGGACTTTGGATTAATACCTTAGGCTTGAGTGGAGTGGAAAAGATAAGCGTATCATTTTTGCATATCTGCTTTGGCCTCCCATGTAGTGCTTTTGACTTGTTCATTCCTCCAAAGGACCTTAACAAATGTCACCTCCTTGTTCCTTAATCTCTTCACTTGCCTATCTAGAATCTAGACCAAGACCTCCTCATAAGTCAAGTTATCCTCAACAACACCCACCACTTCAAGTGGAATAATGGCATTAGGGTCACCTACACATTTCCTCAACATAGAGATATGGAACATTGGATGAACCAAGTTCATTTCACTAGGAAGCTTTCACTCATAAGCTACCTTGCCAACCCTCTTTAACACCTCATAAGGAGCAATGTACCTTGGACTCAATTTCCCCTTTTTACCGAAATGGACCACACCTTTCATTGGAGAAACCTTTAAATAAACCCAATCACCCACTTTGAATTCAAGGTATCTTTTTCTCACATCGACATAAGATTTTTGACGACTTTGGGCCGTTATTAACCTTTCCCTAACCATCCTAACCTTCTCAAGAGCATCCATAACTAGATCCAATCCCAATAAGTCCACTTCTCCAACCACAAACCAACCAACCGGTTATCTACATCACCTCCCATAAAAAGCCTCAAAAAGAGTCATATCAATGCTAGAGTGATAGATATTGTTGTATATGAATTCAATCAAAGGAAGATGGTCATCCCAACTACCTCTCAACTCCAATACACATGCCCTAAGTATTTCTTCAAGGGTTTGAATGGTTCTTTCGGCTTGGCCATCCGTTTGGGGATGAAAGGTTGTACTAAGGTAAACTTTTGTACCAAGACCCCTTTGAAAAGACCTCCAGAAGTGTGAAGTGAATTGTGCAACCCGACCCGATATGATGGATAAGAGAACCCCATATAACCTCACTAACTCATGCATATACAAACATGCATACTCTTCGGCCCCGTATGTGGTCTTTACATGAAGAACATTAGCCGATTTCGTCATCCTATCAACCACCACTAATATGGAATCAAAACCTTTTCTAGTCTTAGGCAATCCAACCACAAAATCCATATTAATACTCTCCCACTTCCAAGTAGGAATCTCTATATCTTGGGTTAGGCCACCCAGCTTTTGTTGTTCGGCTTTGACTTGTTGCCAACTATGAAAATTGGAAATGAATTTGGTAATGTCCCTCTTCATGCCTGCCCACCGATACATATCCCTCAAGTCTCTATACATTTTTGTGGAATTGGGGTGGATAGAATAAGAGGAATTATGGGCTTCATCAAGAATTCTCCCCTTCAAACCATCAAAACAAGGCACACAAACCTAACTTGGTATCTAAGGGTCCCATCTCCCTATTGGGAGAAAACCTCTATCTTTCCCTCTTTCACCAAAGCCTTCATCTCAAGCAACAAGGAGTCTAGATCTTATTTTGTTATCACCTCATCAACCAATAAAGATTTGGAACCATTAACCACAACAACACCACTACCCACATCTTCCAACCTCAACCCTAACATAGCCAATCTATGCACCTCTCTGGACATCTCCCTATCACCACTATTCATATGAACTAGGCTACCCATAGACACCCGACTCAATGCATCTGCCACAACATTTGCCTTACCCGGGTGGTAATGCACACTCATGTCATAGTCCTTAAGAAGTTCTAGCCACCTTCTTTGCCTCAAGTTGGGATCTTTTTGAGCGAAGACATATTGGAGACTCTTATGATTAGTGAAGACATCAACATCAAATAATGAGGCCAAATCTTTAATGTAAACACCACGGCGGCCAATTCAAGATCATCGGTAGGGTAGTTCTTTTCATGCACTTTAAGTTGCCTAGAAGCATAGGCTATGACCTTACCATTTTTCATAAGCACAAACCTAAACCAACCCTGTATGTATCACAATACATGATAAAACTCTCAAGCCCATCCGGTAGTGACAATATAGGAGCTGACACAAGTCTATCTTTCAATGTTTGGAAGCTTTCCTTACATTCATCGGTCCGCACAAAATTAACCTTCTTTTTAGTCAATTTTGTCATAGGGGAAAAAATGGAGGAGAACCCATCCACAAATCTTCCATAGTAACCCGTAAGGCCCAAGAAGCTCCTAATATCTGACAGGGTCAATGGTCTAGGCCAATTCCTAATCATATTGATTGTCTTAGGATCCACTTTTATAGCATGCCCCGGCACCACATGACCCAAGAATGCAACCTAATTTAACCAAAATTCATATTTTTCATATTTAGCATACAATTTCTCTATCGCAATCTTTGCAACACAACCCTCAAATGCCCCATATGCTCCTCCTTACTATGTGAATAGATCAAAATATTATCAATGAAGACCACAACAAAGGAATCAAGGTAGGGTTTGAAGACCCTATTCATTAAGTCCATGAAGATGGCCGGTGCATTGGTTAACCCAAAAGACATCACCACGAATTCATAATGCCCATATCTAGTCTGGAAGGCCGTCTTGGGAATATCACACTCCATCACCTTCACTTGGTGATACTCGGACCGAAGATCAATCTTAGAGAAAAAGCTAGCCCCTTGCAATTGATCAAACAAGTCATCAATCCTTGGAAGAGGATACCTATCCTTTACAATGACCCTATTGAGTTGCCGGTAGTTAATGCAGATTCTAAGTGACCCATCCTTCTTCTTTACAAACAACAATAGTGCACCCCAAGGTGATTGGCTTAAATCGCTTCTCCAACAAATCCTTCAATTGCTCCTTTAACTCCTTTAACTCCGCCTGTGCCACGTGATAAGGGGAAAAGGAGATAGGTTGAGTGTCGAAAAGGAGATCTATGCCAAAATCTATATCCCTTTCGGGAGGGACACCGGCAAGGTCATTTGGGAAGATATCAAGAAACTCATTTACAACCAGAACCGACTTTATGGAAGGGACTGTGGACTCCACACCTTTGACTCTCACAAGATGATACATACACCCTTTGGAAATCACCTATAGTCTTTAATGCATGAAATGAATCTACCTTTTACCACCACGTCATGACTTTTCCACTCAAGGGCAGGTTCATCTGGGAAGTGAAACCTGACCCTACGGGTTCTACAATCAATAGAAGCATAGTATGCATACAACCAATCCATCCCAAGAATAACATCAAAATCAACCATATCTAATTCAACAAGATCACAAGGTAAGATTTTATGCAAGATGCAAACCGGACAATTTCAACACACTTTCCTAGCAATAATTGATACACCTATTAGAGTAGACACCTCATAAGACTCATGCAACAACTCTGACTCAACATGGAACTTTCTAACAACCAAGGGGGTAACAAAGGAAAGGATGGCACCCAGATCAATCAAAGCATATACATCAAGATCAAAGATTTTCAACATACCGGTAACAACGTCGGGAACCTCACCAACCCCTTGCCTCTCATGTAGAGCATAAAATTGGTTGTGCCTTGGGGAACCACCTTAAGGGCCATCTCTACCTAGTGGAACCACATTTGTACCCCAGCCCATGCCATGGCTTCTTGGACAATCTAGCTTCTTATGACCAAGCTCCCCACATTCAAAGTATGCATTAGACCCCTTCAAATATTGACCTCCATGCTTCCTTCCACATTTAGGACAAACCTCTATACGAGCCACTCCACCTATACTTTGAGTCCTAGGAAAGTCATTGGCAAATCCCCTATTAGTAGTATGAAAAGACCCTTGGCCTTGGTGAAATCTAGCACCCTTTTGGAACTTACCCCCAAATCGGGCTCTCTTGGCCTCATGGCCCCTCCTCTTTCTCCACTTCTCTTCTTCCATTTACTTAACATAGGTAATCAACCGAGGCAAGTCCATATAACTAATTAGCAAAATGGACCAGAATTCTTCACTTACCAAGTCAAAAACCCTCATAACAAACTTATTCATCCTTGACCTATGATCGACCACCAAGTGAGGAGCATACTTTGAAAGTTGATCAAATTTGAGGGCATACTCCCTTACACTCATACCACCTTGTTTCAAGTTTATAAACTCAACCATTTCCTAAGCTAAAGAGGGAAGAACCAATTAAGGAAGGCCAATTTGAATTCCTCCCAAGAACCACATGGCTATTACGCTTTCAACCCTTCCATTGATCAAACCAAATTTGAGCCACCCCCTTGAGTTGGCAGCGTACCAACTCAAGGGAGTTGGCAGCGAAGGATGAAACACAATCTTTGGTTGGTTGGTAGGCAACCAACCAAATTGACACGGTGTGTTGGACTCCGAGGATCTATCAACCTAGTGCTCTGTTACCATCTTTGCCACGACCCAAGTCTCGAGCCTAGACGTGATAAGTGAATGGTGAACCCGAAGGAACCCCAAACAAGCCTCATAGCATATCAGTACACATCCTTGGTCGTAAAAAAATTAAATGATATTTGAAGAATATAAATAAGTAAAAAAGGGGCTAAGGGAGGACTTGTCACAACATAGAGTCAAGAGATGCTAGAATCGACTCATGGCATAAATACATAGCTCTATCCAACAACACCTCTACTACATAGATAATGGCGGGGGCCAAGACATACAACTCGGCTCACCCTGATAGTCATAGGCAAACGTTAAAGTAAAGAGAATCTTAATACATAGTTAATAGCAACATAGAATAAGGTCCCTGAAATAGAGGACTCACCAACAATATTGGAATAACATTGCCTAACCACATGAAGGAGGAGGATGAACTTGGGCCCAGTTCCTACATGGTGATATCATGTAGGCAAGAGTATACGTTAGTACATTTGAATGTACCAAGTATGTGGGATGTAACGCAACAAGGAATAAGCCTCATAACCAAAATGTGTATCAATAGACAATAGGCATAATACAGTAATATCGCATAAATGATCAATGCTAGAGTAAAACATGCTTGAATAAATCATGCTCATATAAAATATCATATGTGAAGAAGAGACCAAACTAGCTTTCCAATCTTAGTTTGTTGATGATGGTCATACCTCAATCATCTTAAGTGATGAGGTATAAACCCCTCACATGGTTGATGTTGGTCACACCCCAATCATCCTAGATGGTGAGGTATAAACTCCTAACATGGTTGATGAGTACAAATCCCCAACTCGGTTGATGATGATCACACCCCAATCATCCTAGGTGATGAAGTATAAACCCCTCACATGGTTACCCAGGCTCTTATTCCCCCGGATTGGGCATGGTCTTGTGCAACACTTTATATAGGATTCATCATAAGCTCTAATGTAACACCTCATGCAGGAATAATCATGTGCATAAGTTCATTTCATCATCATAATATCATTCATATCATATCTCATGCTTTAGACCTACAATTTCTCAAGAAAGCATGACCTGACGTTTTATCAAACACCTTGGGGGTGTGTAATGGGGGTAAAAGAGCACGGAATTTAGGGCTAAAATCATGCAGGAAAATCAATGTTAAATCCTTTAATTAATACCTTGCAAAATCCCCAAGACATTCATATCAAAACCCTCATCATTTCCAACATTAGATCCAAGATTTCAAGCTCAAAACATGCTAAAACAACCATAATTTTATGAACTAAAGTCATTGTGCAGCAAATTTCTCAATATACAAGGCCCACATGTAAAATCAACTTTAAGTCATACAATATTAATCAAAAGAGGGTTTAGGAAGCATGGGCGGAAAGACCCAATGGTTCAACACCACATACCTCAGGTCTAGAGATGCTTGGAATTGAGATTGGGAAGAATGAAGGCTTGGAAATGATCTTGGAATCCAATCTTGTTCTTAGGTTTCCTTGAAATTGAATTAGAGCTTGATGGAGACACTTGACAGGATTTGAGAGAGTGATTGAGATGAGAGTAATGAAATTTGGTCCTTGAGATTAGAGTTTAGGTCTTCTAGGAAGGTTAAAATAGCCTAAAAAGTCAAAAATGGTCATCAGGATAATTAGCATTTACGAAAATACCATTAGTGAATGGATGTAAAAAAAGGCAAAGTATCATCTCTTTAGAGACTTCACTGGTTGTGTGGCACTCCATGGGTCGTGTGGAGTGCCCGTGTAAAGTGCCTTAGTTAAAAAAATGGAAGTTGGGCGTCTCGTCACTTTGACCACCATTTTCACGGACCGTTTACTGTTACACATACCGTATATTGGTCCGTCCTACCTCACCTAGACATGAAAATGTTATTGGACACCACACGCCCAGGTAACACTGCCCGTACCCCTTCATAAAAGCCATACAAGACCACACTGCCCGTATGGGTGCCCGTGGGGCTTCACTGCATGGGAGGATCTCACGAAAACGGTCATAACTCCTTCATCCGATGTCGGAATGAGGTGAAACAAAGCGAGTTGCAAAGATAACTCAGAGGGATTTCATTTGAAATGTCTTGGCCCACCCTGTTCCAAATATGCAAAGAGTTATGCTTGTTTAAAGTTGACTCTTATATGAAACAACACCCAAAACTCAACATGGAGGTATGTCTTGAACTCGTTTAGGTACTAGGAGTCTCGCATGAATATAGTACACCCCAAACCTAACCAAAATGAGGCTTGAAACATGGATACACAAGCGCATAATGTTACGGGGTGTCACATGTATAATCTTTACATTCTTTTCTCATTTTCATTGATTTATCTGATAAATATACTCCATGAAAAATATATATTATGTGATTATCGTAGAGCTATCTTGTACCTTGTGGAACGACAAGAAGTTCCTATAGGGATTATTTTACCATATCAGACAAGACACAGAAGGATTTGTTGAAGGCACCAACAACAAAGTGTAGGGAGATATGGCATTATTGTCTCGACAACTACTTTCAGAAATGGCTTTGATTTCTAGCTCTTCAATGAATTTATTGGTTGGCTATGTATAATAGGACAACTATATTCACGGCATATGTGCTTGGCTAAATTCAGTAACTTTGGACATAGTCCTTTCTAGCTTTATGTGCCATTTATTTTAATTCTGGTCATAACAATGTAACACCAGTTCTTCAGAGATTGCTTTGTTTTAATATTATTCTTCGACTCTATCTTTGTTGATAATAATTCAACTATTTGACTTGTATGTTTTAGCTTATCTCGTCTTATAAAAATTGAGTTGATATATGTCTTAATTTTTGACTGACTTGAGATAGTTGAATGCTATCATAGATAAAAGTCAAAGGGTCAAGAAACTCAACGCCACTAGGGGCTTTAGCCATCTTTGGTTTCATTTCTTGTTGTTTTGTCTACTTTTTATTGAAATATGGACAAATGGAAGTTAGATCCTTTCGATGACCTATGTTGAAGGGGTATCTATCTAATCCGATCCCTCCGGGGGAATGATTGGGGTGCAGAATTGAAATCTTAGATCAAAACACTATGTATGGATCATAAGCCAGATGACGGAACGGGAAGAGTCTTTTTTTATTTTTACGAATTGCAAGCAATTGGTTGAACATCACGAGACATTTCAAATAAAAATAGGACATACATCTGGATTTAACTGACTTTGGATAGTCGAGTGCCAACACAATCAATAAAAATTGAGTCATGATAATCACATGCAAGTTTAAAGTAAATCATACTTTTTAAATATAATAAGTATAAGTAAACTCAGTTTAAAATATCATGTTCAAACATTGTTGCTTGGGAATTCCTCTTAACCGACATCCAATCCCATCACCTTTAATTTGGTGATGCACAATGAAGGTGACATCGTTCCCACGCCCGTCCTAAACATTCCACGGTAAAGGATGATCAACACTCTCATGGATCCTTAGTAAATGTCCAACTTTTGGGACATGAGTTGCTAGAATGTGTTGTATGACTATCTTACGCTAGTAATATAATTCTATGGGTTAGACTGGTTATTTACTCGCTCCCAGCTCAATGCTCGATACTCCTCCCAACACTAAAACATGCTCAACTCATCAATCAACTCAATCCTCATTACTCAGATAATGAATCAAATCTCAACCTCATTAGGTTATCTCATCTCAGTTACTCATCTATTTAGTCAACAAATGAAGATAATCAAACTCGACTCAGACTCAACGGTCAAACAACAAATGAAGACAATCAAATCTAAACTTTGGACAAAATGTTGTATTCGGAGCAACCATCTATGTTCCATTCATAGATTCTACTGGCATTGTAGTCATTTTGCGTGTCATCAGGTTTCTCTTCTAAGGCGACGTCATGATGGGTAGCCCTAGAGTAGTACAATTTTGTGGTTTTCTCCAATTGGAATACTCAGATCTAATAGGAGCAACTTTAAGAGAGACCTCTTCTTCAGAGTCCTGATTAAAAATAACTTCTTGCAGGACTATAATTGACCGAGAGGACATTTCTTTACAAGGGGTATCTAGAGCTAAGGACCATTTTATTTTTGCAATTCAATGTTGAAGGTTAGAAAGATGAGGAAAATCATTAGCTGCTTTATGAAATTAGAGTTCCTTAATGATTGTTCTAGGGATATCATAGGGCTTCAATAGAGCTGCTGAAGAGGTCGAAGCCTCGGAAGGCTTGAAAGAAGTAGTTGGTGCAGGTAAGGACGATATTGACACTAGAAATTCTCCAAGAGCATGCAAATATTTATTAGTATAATTATTTTTTTCAATAATATTTTTTATATCTTTTTCGCTAACAACTTTAGATTCAGACCTCTTTTTAATAGGTGTCGCTACTATAGAGCTATCTGCAAAAAATATTGTAAATCCTTGTGATGGAGGAAGCTCAAAAGTTAACTCTCCTCTATTAAGGATTTTCCAAACTTTTGAAACGTTTATCAATTTGAAAAAGGATAATCTAAAAGTGGTAATCTGCATAAGCTTCAAACCATTCAAAGAAATGAATTTATTTTTGGACGGAGTTTATAATGTTGTAATAAATTTCTTGAAGATCTTTTCTTTTGTTATTTTTAAAATTATTGACAAACCAAGTTCTCTTCAAGACGTGTTTGGATGAGTAAAACTCTTGTCTAAGTTTCCCTTTTTCAATTTGAAAATTTTGTGTCAAAACATCTAGTTCCGCACCTAAAGATGAATAGGTAGGGGATTTCAATAGGTCATGATTATCATTGATCATAGAGGTTTCCACAGAGTAGCTGGTTTGAAAGATCTTGCAATCAAAATCAATGGTTTTAATTTTTGTAAGGCATGAAGAAACAGAGTGTCTCGTTGTTTCAGAAGGGATAGACGAGGAGGTGGGACTCTTTGGCTATGAGATCTCTGAAAAGAAATTGAGACAGTCTTACTAGAAAATTGTTGGATCTGGAAGATGATAGTATTAGCTGGGTTCTCAGCCTGGGTTGCATCCTGCAACAACCAGTTCTGAGGTAAGGAAACTTGATTCCAAGAGATAGGCTTAGGCACAGACAGATGAGATTGATGAAGATCTGTTTTGAAGAGTATAGTTTCACCTTTATAGCCACTTCTCATAGCACCGATATTAAAGGCTGAACTAATAGCTTTATATTGGACCCTATAAATGATTGCTATGGGGAGAGACCCATTTTTGATGTTGTAATTGGAAGTATTGACGTTCACCATCAAAGAATCTATGACGTTCATATCTTTGAGAGATACAATAAAATTTGGGAAACAATCAAAATAGATTGGACCAATACAAAGATTGGTTTCCACCATTGCAAGGAGAGATTCATTTAAATTAAAAAACCTTGAGTCCCTGAGACAAAGAAGAAGAGAAGTATCTAGACCTTCTCTAGAAAGAGGCTTAGTGGCAATCTGGACTAGCCCAAAGTGAAGATAATTGTATTTTTGTCTATATTTTTCTATAGACTTGGGATGAGAAGCTTGATATCCTCATGATCTGACTCAAGATGGATCATTTGTTTAATGGTGGAAATATGGTAGTCGCTAATAGATTGCTTATCCCTTCGAAAAACTACATCCAAAAAACCCCAATATATATACTCATTTTATGAGCTTATACTCACAGACACCCGATCCTGCTTGTTCAAGCCCCACAAAGACAAACAAACATAATGCCATGTTACCCATACCATAGTATGGATTTACAGGATAATCTCACCTAAAGATTAGGGGATACACCCAGCCAAACACAAAAAACTCTCCCAACTTGTTGAGCCACAAAATTACAATTATTGTGACTGCCAAAATGCATGGATGAATGCATTCACCTTCTAGAATGATGGTGGAATGCATTCATAAGTGTGTGTGTGTGTGTGT
>JAOTQR010034800.1:0-15848 GCA_025774065.1 Solanum ossicruentum | reverse complement strand
GACCAAGCTAGTTATTCAACATATAACCCCCTTGGTGGTTGTATGGTATAAACCCCTCATATGGTTGATGGTAATCACACCTTACCAATATGTTGACGAAGTATAAATCCCTCGCATGGTTGATGAGTATAAACCCCCAACATGGTTACCCGGGCTCTTGTACCCCGAATAGGGTATGATCTAATGCAACACTTTATATAGACTATATAATATACATAAGTTAATTTCATCATCATATAGTCATTCATGTCATATCTCATGCATTGTACCTTCAACTACTCAAGAAACTACTTCCAAATATTTCATCAAACACTTAGAAGGTGTGAAGTGGTAATGTAAAACCATGCAAAATAGAGATGAAATCATGCAAGAAAATTCATTGTAAAACTATCGGTCAACACCTTGCAAGACCATCATGATATGCACATCAAAACCCCTTCATAAATCTTACAATAGATCAGAGATTTATAGCTCAAAACATGGCAAAACAGTCACAACTGTACATAGCTTTAACATAGTGTGCAGTGAATTTAACAATGATTAAAATCCATTTGTAAATCAACTTTAAATTATGCAATTTATGTAAAAGGAGGCTTGGGTATAATGGATGAAAGCAACCTATGAAAGAAATCCACATACCTTAGCTTGGAGATGAACTTGGTGAAGATTGGAGATGAAGACTTGAAGCTTGAAGAAGAACCTTGAAGGAGAACCTTAGCTTGGGATGGGGGCTTGGGACTTGAGTTTGGGGAGTGAAAATATGACTAAGTGTTTGGGGTGTATTGGGAAATATTTAGGATGATATAAGGGTGAAAGTTGACTAAGTATAGATAAAAACATGTATGGGAACTTCTAGGCCCAAGACTTAAAGTCTTGGACCAAGGCAAGGAAAAATAGTGTTCCAAAAACACCTCTTTGCATTGCGAAGGGGGCGCAATTTTCTCACTAGAAATCTCACCTGGTGACATTTCATAATTCAATTTAATCGCTCTAAATCGAGGTTAGACTATTTTCCCTCTAATTTGGACCCCCTGATTTTTTAAATAACAAATGAATTTTGAGATATATGAAAATCAAAATTCTGGGCATTCTGAGGCATGTTTTTGGACACTTTTTGGGGTCATTACACATGGAAACTACCTCTAAAATCTTAAGCCACACTAACTTATAAATGAGAACCCTGGGCTCTGAAGTTTAGGAGCTCTATTCATTCCTAATTCTGGGTGTAGGCGTACTAGCAGATGATAGAGCTGGCTTTGCTTGAAAAAATGAGTAGCTCCCATTCCCCTTCCCTCTCTTGCCTACCTCATAGATGGATGTCTTGGACCACTTACTCCTAAACTCCTCCTTGTCCTACTACCATTCCACCTCTGGCTGCGAACAAGTCATTAGTCTACAAACGTCTATATCATTAACTAGCATTGTCCCATTCCATCCTTCTTTAAACCTCGATTCAATCCATATACATACAAATTGATTCTACTCCTTATATCAACAACAATTTAGGGAGAATAACAAGAAAGTTAAGTAAATTTGAGATCGTACTCCTACACCGTCATAGAGCCTTATTTCAAATTTTAGAACTCTCTTATTTTGGCCTCCCTCAACTCTCTCGGGAAGAAGTGCCCCAAAAAATCTTCATCAAACACTGCCCTAGTCAGAACTGGTGCACCCACTCCTCTATTCTTCCCCCGCTAGTCAAACCACAGTCTGACAAGACCTTTGAGCTGGTGAGCAGCCAACTCAAACCTATTTGTATCAACTACATGCATCACTTCAAACATATTTTATAGCTCCTCTATGCAGTTCTCTGGATCCTCATTGGGTGTAGATCATGTGAATTTGGGTGGATTCATCCTTAAAAACTAACGTACCTTAGATGTGCTTGGAGTATCCTGTTACCCCCTACCTATTGAATCACTATTGTTGTCACTACCAGAGCTGAAGTTTGAATGCTTGGTGAAGTTTAGTATTTGAGATGTCACTTGTGGTAGCTGTTATGTAGGCATAGCTGGGTCTACTTTCCCCTCGGGGACTTGCTGTTCGGGATGGTTAACATTCCTTCTGACTAGGAATCCTCTGCCTCTACTTAGTGTGGCAGCTCTTTATCGAGGCATGATCAAAAATCAAAACAAGAATGTATGAATTAGAAGGGAGCTTTTATAGAGTTTAACTTTATAGAACGAACTTAGAGTATGAAAAAAATAACATAATTCCTAATATCACCTCCTGGCAATAAATGTGGTGCATAGTACGCCTATAAGAAAGACTCTATTAGACACGACTTCATGGACCCCCTCAGACTCTTGAGCTTTATGCATTGATACCAAGATTTTCACACCACGAGAGGGTACCCTTGGCATGACCGACACTTAAAAACCTTTGCTATTCCCCAAGTGAACTACTTGATCTGATCACTTGTCCAATCATTCATTTAATCAGCTAAGGATTAATAATAAAGAAATAACCTTAGAATAGAGGAACATCATTTTCTAACTCAATAGATGAATATGGACAACAAAATCAATCTAGTCCAATCACAAGACTAGTATGAAAGAAACTAGTCAAAAGACAACATCTAAATCACTAATCATTATCTAGTCTATAAAGTCTTTATATCTATTGTCTAATTGGTACTCATGAAATTTTCATGGCTACCTCAAATTAAAAAAAAAGTACTAAGCTCAAAAAGTAGGATGATGGAAATGGTATCTTCCAAATGCATGGGAGGATTCACTGACGAGTCCCTAGTTAGACTTATTTTTGGGCTTTATTGGTGCGTGCATATTCTAAATGCATGTTTTTATCTTGGAAACTAACTGAATAGTTCTTGAAATATCAAATTTTGTGCTCAATAAAGGTTTGAGCACAAAGCAAAGCAAAGCAAAACAAGGCATATCGATCAAAATATGCAAGAATCCGGTCAAAGAAGGAATCGCCAAACATATTTGGCTATGCACCAAGTAGGAGTGGCATCACCAAGAGTCCTCGAATATAGCCCAACAAAGTTGTTAAAGTGAGGAATTGGTGTGTCTCAAGTTAAATGGGCGGTCCCAATCGAGACTGCCAAAAGTACTTGTATGTTGGTAAACCAAGGCTTAAGAATCTAGGAGAGTTGGCGATAAACTGGGAGATTTGAAAAACTATAAATGTCTATTAGGAGGTCTAATATTCACCATCAAAATCTTATAAAATAAATCAAAAGTGCTTTCCAAGGAACACTCGGTGCATCACCGAATAGGGTTTTGTGGGCCAAACTGGAAGAAGTATTTAAGCCAAAAATTTAGGAATTTTGGGGAGTTCAAACCAAGTTCCAACCTAGTTTCATTTTGTACTCTTTGAATATACTTTTCTCTGAGAAAAATTAGAAGTTTGTACTGGGAGATTAGCATTAAGGTTGAGTATTGGGTGATTTAAGTTTCTTCTTGGGAAGCTTGAATTGAAGCCATGGATAATATTTATGTATTTTCTTTACTTTTCATCTATGTTAGGCTAGAAACCCTTATGTTAGGGGTGTGTAATAACTTGGGTCTTTGAATTTATGTATGGTTCTTTATTAATTTGAATGAATTCCTATTGATTGATGTGGGTTCATATTTATTACCATGTTTAATTGAAGCTCTAAGGTCGTAAACTTGGGGTTTATATTTAGATCTTTGATTATTGCAAGTATCCTTGAATAATTGAAGTGGGTAATGAATATGATAGTCTAAATTTTCATGGATTTGATTGAATGCCTAGTTAGGGTTCAATCGACTAAGATTTAGAAGGTTTGCTATTCAATTTTATAGGTGCCAATGAGTTCTTAGTGTAATTTGGCATATAAGAACTTATTGTGTTCATATAGAATACTACTTTTGTTGAATTGGAGTTTGGAGTTACAAGACATCTAGTTTACCCATGTTCAATTGATGTGTTTATTCAGTATATGAGACCCAAATATTTACTTCTTGACCCAAGTGTACACACCCTCGGCATGCCTCTTCTCTTATTGTGTTAAAATAAACTCAAGCAGTCACGTGTTTACTATATATCAATACTACTAATATATAATAATATTTACTCACTCTGCAAACTAATAGTTAAATACAAGTCATAAACCATTTTCTGTGGAATTTGACCCCAACTCATGTAGGGTATATATACTGATGACGATTGCCACACCTCTTACTTGTTTTGGGGTACGATGGAGCGATATCACTCACCAAAGTTGACTTGTGAATTTGATCCTCAATGAAGCACCCGTTGATGATCTCTAGTATCTCCCTATGTATCATCAAATTATGTAGGTCTAATAGGATATCAGTACGTGGAATGTACGAGTATGTAAAATAGTATAATGAAACATACATCAAGGTAGAATAATATAACATAGATAACTCAAATCTAAAATTAAGAAACTCAATCAAGATGTCATAAGTCTAAAGTAACATAAGGTTTTAGTAAAGACCGATCACATCTAATCCAATCAGATTACTATCAAGACATATATGGAAGTTTCTCTTATTCGACAACTATCACCTATAAGCTAGTGATGTATAACAATCTGTTGATATTGCTACAATCATTGAGTACTTTTCCGGGTATAGCAGAGTCAAAAGAAGGTACAACAAAGGGTTAATAATGGCTAAGGGGGAGGAAAGGAAGGGTCTGCACCTAGGAGTTTGAGAAGACAATCCACCCATTGACTATGATCCACTTGCTGCTGAAGAAACAGGTCCTTAAGGCGAGCTACCTCAGCCTGAAGATCATCAACCATGGCCTGAAGACGAGCCCGATCAGCCTGAGCTTCACGAAGTTCCTACATAAGTTGAGTAATGGCGCCAGTAGACTTTGGTGGAACAAGTGTAGCAACAACAACAACAGGAGGTGCATATTTACATTAGAGGTCTATGTGGTGATCTATCATGCCCTTTTTGGTCAATGCCCTCCCGCACCAAGGGGAATCTGAAAAGCCTTGAAGACATGGGTTAACAGGTTACCATAGGCCAGTTGATGAGGTCCCTCCATAGGGTCAGCAATGCGCGCTATGTGCTACAGAATCAAGGCCGGTCAGTCCACAGGCTGCTGAAGGTCAATAACATATTTGATTCCTATATCGCGAAATGTGGCCTCATGCCAATGCTCACTCCTGGGCAATATCCCTTTATGCATCACTTCGAATAACAACTTTAAGAATGGTGACATCTCTGCTTTATACACCTCGTGAGGCACATCAGTAACCCTCCCCTCAGTGAACTTTGAGGTTAACACACAACCTATGTCCTCAAACCAAGTGTACTCCCCAGCCCCACCGAAGGAATGTGCAAGATCTCCCCAAAGGAACCTTGTCAAACAATATATCAACCCCATGCACTTTCAAGGTAGCCATATCCCATTCCACAAACGCCAGATTAGTATAGAACTAAACAACCTCAGCCTCATAAACTGGTGTCCCATTGTCAAAGAATAGATTGAGCCAACCCTAAGAGGATAATTTGGCACATAGTTGCGCCACCATAGGATAGTCACATACCTCAGGGTGGATAACCCATCCCCTAAGCACACCCTTGGAGCCAAAATAAACCTCCTTGCCCAATTTATTGAAGTTTTCAACATGCTTCTTTACACGGGACAGGGCAAAGAGGGTAGATGGAGAACCAGGCGCAGCATTCTTATCAGGTGAAGAAGGGACACAAACAAGAGAAGAGGGAGAGTTAGTAGCCTTACCAAGAGGGGTCTTTTTTCGATCGGACGATGGACCAGGGGTGTCTAGCATATGTTTTTTGCTCCTGGTAAGTGGACCACGATAATGAGAAGTAGAGGGACAGGGTGATGACAGTGAGAGGGTTGAACTGTGAAGGATACTATGGCAGACTCGAGCCAAGGGAATGTCATCTTAAGAATCACCAGGCTCGTGTGCAGAAGGTGTCGTCGTGGAAAAAGGGGCGACAAGAGGCATAGGGGAACCATGAGAAGGTGACACAACCCAAACTAGGGTTGTGTCAGTGGAGGAAGATGAAGGTTCATCAATAAGGCATCAATTGGATGGTGTGGGAGCAGGAATAGGCAGGTCAACAATCATCTAGTAGGATTTGGACAGAGAAGGAAGTGGTTGATAGTACGACAGGTCCGGGGATGGTAAGGGGGAAAAATGAGGGGGTTCAGTTGTAGTGGATGGTGGTGGAAACTAATTATGGATGGAGGGTGAGTGAGAAATCTTGCAGTGGTGAAAGGTAGTGGCATAAGAGTCGGTGTCGTAGTAGTCAATGAGAGACGCCATTTGGGAGTTTTCTTGTGGAAGGGTTTTACAAGGTTGAAAATGGGGGTTTATAGGTAATGTTAAGCATATAGGTGATATATGATGGCTGTCTTTAGAAGTTGGAGGAAGCACCGGGATGGGATTGAAAGGACTTCTACTGACACTGTAACCAGCACGACTCTTGGGATCCCGAGAAATAGTGATCATTGCCCATTTTGAAGTAGTAAACCTTCCCACCAAGTAGGGAACCAGATAAAGGGAACCAGGTGTAGGAGAGGCTATAGATAACTTTCTGTAAGATATGTATTCATTCAAATTATGGAAGCTATGTAGTAAGTGTGTACCTGATAAATCAGCATGTGAGGATCAGTTCCCCCTGACTTGATGCCTAACTCCAGCAATAAACACTAAGGGTAATATCAGCAGTTCCCAGCTTATGTGTCTACCAGAGCTTTTCTTGGAAGGAAGCCTACCAATTTGTTTATGTTAGAATGGTTGTATAGTGCTTAAAGTACAATTTAAGAGTCAGTCAGGGGAGAAGTTAAAACTTCCTAATTAACCCTAGATAGAGACGATTCAGCTCAAACCGCTCCCTGCTTAGGGCTTTGGTGAATATATCAGCAACTTGGTCCTCAATTTTACAGAAAACCATTTCAATGAGTCTTTTCTCCACATTATCCCTTAAGAAGTAATGTCTCGCATCAATATGTTTGGTACGCTTGTGCTGAACCGGGTTCTTTGCTAAATTCACGTCACTTGTGTTGTCACACATGATGGGAATGCATTCAACTTGGATCCCAAAGTCTGCAAGTTGTTGTTTAATCCATACGAGTTAAGTACAACAGGAGTCCGCAGCAACATATTCAACTTCAAATGTTGACAGGGCAACTGTATTTTATTTCTTGGTAGCCCATGAGACCAGATGGGATCCCAGGAAGTGTGCCATTCCTGAGGTACTCTTCCTGTCTACAGAAAAGCCTGCATAATCAGAATTAGCAAAACTAACAAGATCAAAGGAGGACCCAACAGGGTACTAGAGAACCAGGTCCAGGGAACCTTTCAGGTAGCGTAGAATCCATTTGACAGCTTTGAGATGAGATTCCTTGGGCTTTTCCGGAAACCTTGCACATATCCCCACACGAAAGACGATATCTGGTCTACTAGTAGTTAAGTATAGAAGTGATCCGATCAAGCCTATGTACTTGGTTTCATCCACCACCACACCTGCTTCATCTTTATCAAGCCTTGTGGTAGTGGCCATGGGAGTATCACTTGCTTTGGAATCCTGCATCTCGAACTTAGTGATGAGCTCCTTAATGTATTTCTGCTGATGAATGCATATTCTAGCCTGTACCTGATGTATTTGGAGTTCTAAGAAGAAATTAAGTTCTCCCATCATACTTATCTCGAACTCACTCCCCATGAGTTTTGCAAATTCTTCCCCCTAGGGATGTTCAGTTCCCCCAAAGATGATGCCATTGACATAGACCTTAACAAATGAGTGCATATGAACCCTTTTTCTTCAAGAATAGGGTCTTATAAATTGTTCCTCTTAAGTAACCATAATTCAGCAGAAAGTTAGACAGTCGGTCATACCAAGCTCTAGGAGTCTGTTTCAGTCCATAGAGAGCTTTGTCAAGTTTATACACATAGTCAGGATTCTCATGGATTTCAAATCCAGGGGGTTATCTGACGTACACTTCTTCTTGCAAATACCCATTGAGGAAAGTGCTTTTAACGTCCATTTGATATAGTTTGAATTTTATGTGAGCTATAAAAGCTATAAGCATTCGAATGGCTTTAATGCGAGTAACAGGGGCAAAGGTCTTATCATAGTCGATACCCTCCTCTTGATTATACCCTTGCACAACTAGTCTGGCCTTATTCCTGGTGACCATTCCTTGTTCATCCAGCTTTTTCCGGAAAACCCTTTTCATTCCAATGATAGTTCGATGACCAAAAGGGGGAACCAGGTACCACACCTTGTTGCGCTCAAACTGTAGAAGTTCTTCCTGCATAGCAGCTATCCACTTTTCATCAAAAAATGCTTATTTAACATTTTTTTGTTCAACCAGGGACACGTATGCAGAGAAGGCACACATGTTTCTGAGCTTTAATCTGGTGGACATTCCTGAGTTAAGAGGGGTCAACAGATTGTCAAAAGGATAGGAGCTCTTGTGTTTCTAATTGTGTCCTGTATTTTCAGGCATAGAACTGGTTCTGGTGGTATCAGAGGGACCAATTTCAACTGGGTGAGGTGTCCTTGATGAATTGTCTCTACTCTAAGGAGCAACTATTATAGGAGGTGACACCACTATCTCCCCATCACCTTGAGTCAATGATTTTGGTCCACTTCCCTGCTCCCTGTTGTCTTCATCATTTAACTCTCTTCGATTATCAGTTGTATCCTTTTTGTGTGTCTATTCCTGCAAAACTTTCTTGGTCCCTTGATTGGCCTCATCAAATATAATATGTGCACTTTCTTCTACGCATCTGGTTCTTTTATTGTACACTTTGTAAGCTTTGTTGTGAGAAGAGTACCCAATGAAAATTCCCTCATCACTTTTGGCATCAAACTTACCCAGAGCCTCTTGCCTCTTATCCATTATTGTGTACGTAAAAGACACATCCAAAGGAATGAAGATGTGCTAGGTTTGGTTTTCTGCCTTTAAGTAATTCTAGGGGGTTTTGTTCAAGATGGGTCTGATCATGCATTTGTTAGTGAGGTAACAGGAGGTGTTCACAACCTCAGCTCATAAAACTTTGTGGAAGATCACTAGCTCTCAGCATGGTTATAGTGATATCTTCCAAAATTCTGTTCTTCCTTTCCACAACCCCATTTTGCTGAGGAGTTCTCGGGGCTGAGGAATTGTGAGTCACCCCATTTTCAGCACAGAATGTGAGGAACTTGGAGTTCTCAAATGTTGTACCATGGTCTGTTCTCAAGCTCTTCATATGGCAATTCAAATTATTTTGGACCATTTTAGCATATACAACAGACATATCAAATGTTTCCTCTTTGGATTTTATAAAGAAGGTCCAAGTGAATCTTGAGTAATCATCTACAAGAACAAAAACGTACCTGTTACCGCCTCTGCTTAGTACTCTCATGGGTTCGTAGAGATCCATGTG
Organism: Solanum ossicruentum; assembly: GCA_025774065.1. NCBI lineage: Eukaryota > Viridiplantae > Streptophyta > Magnoliopsida > Solanales > Solanaceae > Solanum > Solanum ossicruentum. The sequence continues at coordinate 6,475 of JAOTQR010034800.1, read as the reverse complement.
AACTAGTTCCAAAGGTTTGTTGGTGCTGAACAACCCTACTAGTTGAAAGCTGCTCCTAACATGCTTACCCAGAGCATATGCTCCACACACTTGATCTTCATTGAGTTTTCCTTCAGTTCGTCCCAGAACCAGAGGATCGATTTATTGATTATAGAGAAACTAGTGGGTCCTGGACTTTTGTGACATAGTGAAGATGCATCAATCATGGTGCTCAAACACTTCATCTTTGGTTGACATGGACCATTGATATCCACCTTGTACACATTTTTGTGTCTCTTCCCCCTCAGGATTAGCCTCCTGGATGCTGCATTTGTCACCTTACATTCTAATGCAGTAAAGAGTACATCGTTTCTTTTGTCACATATTTGAGTAGGAGGTTATGTTTCAGTCCCTCCATGTTGTAACACTCCATATCTTACAACACTAGTACTATACAAATGAAACATGATATGATCTGGTCAAATTAGCGCCAATTTTTAAAAGTGTTTGAATCTCCAATTAAAGGGTGATATGTATGTCTAACGCTGAAGAGGGTTGAGTGTAAACAAGTTTTAAGTTGAATTGAGGAGTTCACAGCCTTAAACAAAGTGAGACAATTGTGGTGCTTGTAGCATTTAGTAAGCTAGCAGGGAGTCACCTACTTGCTTAGCTTAAATTTGCTAGCTAAACGGAGATGAGGCCCGACTCGAATTTGTCTAAGTCTAATTATGAATAAAGTTCGTGTTAAGGGTGTAAATTTAGCCCGTGTTTCATAAATGGACTTTATTTCAACACAAGAAGCATATCAAAAGGGCCCATGTACATCACAACCCATTTAATCATTTGGGCCCAAACCAAGTGAAGAGATATTTGAAAAATGGGCAGCCAAGGCCCATCAACTTTGAGACCCATTTAGGCCTAAGTGTAAGGGCCAAGCTGCTGCATCACAAGTCTATTAATAAGTGTTAATATGTGGTCGAAAGTTATAAAGCAAGTCGGCCAAAGAGAGCCTTTATAAGAGCTCAAAAGCAGCACCTCAGCTTTCCTGAAGCCTCCTTTTCTCTCTTTATTTCACTTCACAACGCAGCCTACACAACCCTCTAGGGTTCTTGAAGGAGACCTGAATCTTGAAAGCTAAGGTAAGTAGAAATATCCATGTATTTGTTATACTTATCCCACAAAAAATAAGAAGTATATGCTAGTATGTGCTGGAAATTTGGACAGCATATGTATTAAGGATTGTTATGAAATTTTCTTGTTATTTAAGAGGATTTTCTCTTCTTGGTTGGCTGAATTATGAAGTGAGACTTATGATTTTAACAAGATATAGTTTGTTAGTGATTTAACTAAGCTTCTGCACCACTTTTACAGTCTACAAAGATGAGTTGTACGACGTTGTAATTGTACACTTAAAAGAAATTTAGGAGCTGATAATTGTAATTTGTTGTTCCACGATCTTCATCTGATTTGGGAATATTTTTGGACTATTATAAGACTGGTTTTATGTGTAAAAAACATTGAATACAGTTTGGTTAAAGTTGAAACAGATTTGAGATTGTTGACATCGAAATATGGCGAAGTGATGTAACATTATGCCGCCTGTTTGTATGTTACGCAGAATTGTTATGTGTTATGCATTGTGGGATGTTGTAATCCTGTTAAAAGCCTAAAACAAGATGTATATGATGTGTACATAAGAGCGGTTGTTAGAAGATTCGATTATAAGTGAAAAGGTTGAAGAAATACCCTTGCGTCGCTAATTAAAAGCTTGTTGCCCGGGTGTTAGTTTTTATAGTATTGGGCTGTCAAGAAGTATTTCTTTGTTGCTAATAGTAGTCTTATTACCTAATATATTGTAGATAAATATTTGAGGGAAAAAGCAATCACTCCAATATAGTAACGAGGTCATACAACGAGGTATGTAAGGCTACTTGATTTTGTATTATTTGGCATGAAACATGAATCCCTCCTTGGCAAATAAAGGTACTTACCAACTCCGAAATAACTACTAACCGTGTCTCAACTCTTTCACATGTTCATATGCTACCATACATAGTCACAATTAAATCTGCATACATACTTGGATACCAAGATACACGAACTCGTTCTATTAAATAAAGTTCACGTGTTGTTTTACCTCCTACGCATTTCATTATTTGTGTAACTTACTCCTATCATTGTGATGTTGTCTTTTGTGATTATTTACATATCTTATTTTGTATCTAACGTCCTACACCTCCAATATTATGACCACCAAAAGAATCATCTTAAAGGTAATTGAAAGATAAAGTAAAGTATATTTCTTATTGATGGGTGGTAGCCCGAGGGTTGGAAGAATCACCTAGCTAGGATTGATCCTATTACAGGGGGTAGCCCGAGGGGTTAAGGAAGAGCCTAGCCAGGGCGATCCCGATATAGTTTTACCACTGATCAGTTGGTCATTTGTATTACATGTTGTGCACAGATTATACAGTAAATGTAAAGTAATAAAAAGAACAGGAAGTACATGATCCCACAATATGACTAAGGGTGGTCTCTTATTCTACACCAGTGCATAGTTTCATTTGAGTTATTACTTCATATACAATATTTTCTGCCTTACATATTTAGTACATTATCTCGTACTGACGTCCCTTACGAGGGACCTGCATTTCATGCTGCAGGTACAGGTGTTAGTAGATCTCCCCAGTAGGAGTACGGGACATCCAACTGTTCTTACCAAGCTCCAGGTTGCTTCGGAGTTTTGTGTCTAGAGTTTATATTTTTGTATTGTATAGTTAGTCTAGGCGGGGTCTGTCCCGATCCTTATCAGATACTTTTCCTTATCTAGAGACTTTGTAGACTATGTAAATTAAAGTGTGATCATGTCTCGTACTTAATATCCTAGCCATATAAATTTTCATTTGGCTTGTTATTGCTATTTACTTTCTTAAAAGCATGTTAAATGTAGAAATCTCTTATAATATGTATAGAGAGTGTATAGATACAGATTGGTTCTCCCGGGCCTTATTGGCAATGGGTGCCAATCCACCCTAACGGGGCTTTGAGCGTGACAGCAGTGGTATCAGAGCCGGTCATCCTAGGGAGTCTACAAAGCCGTGTCTATGTAGAGTCTTGTTTATTGATGTGTTGTGCACCACATTTATAAGTAGGAGGCTATGTGGCATTTAGGAGTTGTTACTTTCCTTTCATTCTTTTGATCGTGCCATAGAGCCAAGTGTAGTTGGTGCATTATATCTAACTCCTAATTTGTTTTGTACAGCAAGTATGCCAGAAACTAGGCAAAAAAAAGTTAAAGGAAAGGGAGTAGAAGTGGTGGTTGGTATACCCCGTCAGGTGATACAACGAAATGAGGTTCAAGAGGAGTCTCTTTCACAGACATCTCCAACCCCTCCAGCTCCTGAAGAACTCAAAAGTAGTGAAATTTCCGCAGAACCACCTATCGATGCTACCATGCAGGATCTGAGAAATTCAGTCCAACTATTGACCTATATAATTGCTGGGCAAGGTCAAAGACAGGAAGGTCCGGTTATAGGTGCAAGTGGTGCGAATAGGTTAGTTTGCACAAGGATACATGATTTCCTTAATTAGGACCCTCCATCCTTCACTAGGTCAGATCCTAATGAAGATCCCCAAGACTTTATTGATCAGATTCAACGCACTTTAGATATTATGCATGTGAGTGGTACAGAAGTTGTCGAATTAGCGACATATAGGTTGAAGGGTGTGGCTATATTATGGTATGAAGCTTGGCAGCAATTTAAGGGTATAGATGCACCCCCCAACCTGTAAGGAGTTCAAAGAGGCATTTCTCGACCATTACTTTCCATTAGAGATCTGAGAGGTCCGTGCACATCAGTTCTTGAATCTCAACCAAGGGAATATGAGCGTGAGGGAGTATAGTCTTCAATTTCATTTCCTGCACAGGTATGCTCCTAATGTAGTTGCTACTATGGTAGATAGAGTTCATCAATATGTGGATAGACTGGATATGTATCTGGTCAGAGACTGTACCATTGCTTCCTTGAACAAAGACATGGATATTGCGAGAATGCAAGCTTTTGCACCAAAATTGGAGGATCAGAGGCAAAGGAGAAGGACACAAGAGTTAGAAAGGGCGCAGTCCAAAAGGGCCAGATCTACAAGGCAGTTTACACCATCCCAAGGTGAGCTTAGGCCTCGATTTTCTAACAGACAGCCTAGGCCATCATCCTCCTACTCTGCAGCCAGTGCCCCGCCACAACTTCAGGGGTCTATTCACCCATAATACCCAAGCTCTCGTTTACTCAAAAATTGCATGATTTAAAGTTAATTATTCATGGGTCTTATCTATTATGAATTTCACCGCACACTATGTTGGGGTTTATGAAATTGTGACTATTTTAGCATGTTTTGAGCTATGAAACCAAAATCTATTGAGAGATTTGATGAAGGATTTTGATGTATATTGCTTAAGGGTGTTACCAAGTATCTATTGATGGTTTTACATTGCATTTTCTAGAATAATTTCACTCTTGAATTGTCTGATTTTACACTAGCACTACACACCCGCCAAGTGCTTAATAAAATGTCCGGATTATGATTTCTTGAGGAATTAAAGGTCTAATGTATGTCTTATGAGTTGAATGACTATATGATGATGAAAGAAATGTATGTATAAAATGATGATGAAAGGAATATATGTATATGATATTATCTCTAAAGTGTTGGGGATGACCAAGCCTCACTCGAGAGGTTGTAGGCTGGGGTAACCTTGTTGAGGGGTTTGTACATCGATCGCTTTGCTCGCGAGGAGGTAGGCTTATGCAACTTTTTCAATAGGTTTGTACCTTGATAACCTTGTTGGGAGGTTTGTACCTCACTAACCTTGTTGGGGGGTTTGTATCTCATCAACCTCATGACAGGGTTTGTACCTCATGCGCCTCTTCAAGGAGGTGGTAGGCCTTGGATTGCACTAATAATGGTCACTCCTTATACTTGTATTATGTTCTCTCTCTCTCTATATATATATATATGCATGATTTTACTTTAAGTATCATTCAGACATGTCATATTGTTATATGGTTATTCATTGTCTATGTTATGCATTTTGTTATGGTGCTTATCACTTGTTGCATTGTATCCTATATACTTAGTACATTCAAATGTACTAACGTATACTTTATGCCGACATGATATCACCATGTAGGAATCCCTGCTTGAGCATCTCTATGTGGCTAGTACAATTTCTCTCAAGCTTTTTGGTGAGTACTCCATCCCGAGGACTATACTTATGACCTCATGCTATGTTCTAAGACTATCTTTCTTTTACGTATATGTTGACTATGAGGGTGAGCTCGGTTGCTTGACTTGGCCCCCGCTCTTATCTAATTAGTAGAGGTGTTGTTCAACATGTCATGTGTAATGTTATAAGCTTTGAGTCACTCTTGACTCTTGTTGTTTATGATACGAAAGATGTCCCTTAGTCCCGGTTATCCCTATTTACTATCTCTTATTGTTATTTTATTGCTTCCGCGACCAAGGATGTGTGATGATGTGCTAAGAGGCTTGCTTGGGGTCCCTTCCGATTCCTCTTGCACCGTGTCACGTCTAGGCCCTAGGCTTGGGTCGTGACGAGGAATACCAAAAGATATTATAAATTAAATGTTTAAAGGTTATGGATATGAAAAACATGAGAGTAATGAATATTAAAAGTAGCAATAAGTAATTAGATATGAGTTATGAGTATGAATATCTAAAAATAATAATAAAGAAAAAAATATAGCAAAACTATTTGACTCTTTTGACTTTTTTTATTCGAAGCATATGACCGTTAACACTTAGTTAGTGATGATTTTGGCCTTCCTAAATATTATAAGTTGTATTGAATCAAAGCAATACGAGAAATGATAATTATTTAAGTGATGGTATGTACATTAGTTGGAAAATAAATATATAAAAAAGATAAGAAAATATAATTAATTTAATTTTTAAAAGGATTAAAATATTTTACAACTTTCCGTGGATATTTTTGTCATTTAATTTTTTGACTTAACACCTTCCCCTTTTAAATTTTAATGTCATACTATCATTAACACAATAATTATTATAATATTATGATATGATTATAATTTAATAGGCAGAAAACAAATAGTCATGGTAGGAAAGAGACTAACCTTAAATTTTCTTAATTATAATAATTATGTATTATTATTTAATATTGAATAAATAATTAATTATTTTATAATATTTTAATTTGATATAGGGACAAAATAGTAATTCAACTTTTCATTTGAGATTGTTGACACCCAATTTTTACTCTCCACGGTGTTAAATTAATTATCGAGCTTTGTTTTTATTTTTAATGATTTTCAAACAATTATTTTCAAAAAAAATAATAAAAAATAAAATAAAAATATATATATATATAGACTGGTGCATGGGGGCCACGCGCCCCCAATTTCCAAATCCCTTCTTCTCTCCTAATCGTTCTTTTCCTTCTCCATCTCAACCAGAA
>JAOTQR010034748.1:0-15852 GCA_025774065.1 Solanum ossicruentum | reverse complement strand
ATTATGACTATTAATTTTGGTAGTATTGATAAAGGGCAGAGGGAGAATTTGTTCCATACTAGATGTGTAATAAAGGAGAGGACTTATTATATGATTATTGTTGGGGAAATTGCGAAATGTGGTGAGTTCATATTTGGTAGATAAGCTAGAAATTGCATGCATTAAACATTCTACCCCATATAGGCTCCAATGGTTGAATGATAATAGAGAGATAAAAGTAAACAAACAATGCATGATTTTATTCAATGTTGGTAGGTATGAAGATGAAATTCTTTGTTATGTGTTACTTGGCTGACCTTGGCAATATGATGGGAATACTACTCATCATGGGTGAAAGAACAGGTGTAGTCTTCTGCATAATGGTAAGAAATTTACTCTTGCACCGTTATCTCCTTCACAAGTGTTTGAAGATCACAAATGATTGAGGGAAACAATGGGAAAGAAAAGGGGAGAGATCAAAAGTGAGCTTAGGAGGGGAAAAGAAAAGGCCAAGAGATAGAAAAAAAGAGAGATGGGCGAGAAAAAAAGAGAGACGGGTAGCAAACTAAGTAAAGAGGTAAAAGAGGGTTTTAGTGTAAAAATAAAACGTTTTGGTGAGAGGAAAGAGGCTAAAGAAAAGAAAAGAGTCTTTGTGTAAAAGCCAAAGTTTCTGAATGCTAGAAAAGAGGAGTTTCCCATAGTACGACTTACTTAGAAAGAAGTGTTGATTAACTTTGAAAAACTAACTCCTTCTTTGCCGAATAGTGTTTCTTCTCTTTTGCAGAGTTTTGAAGGTATTTTTACTGATGATACTCCAAGGGGTTGTCACCTTTGAGAGGGATTGAGCACCAAATAGACTTTGTTCCTGGGTCTCAACTACCTAATAGGCCTACATATAGGAGTAGTCCTGAAAAGACCAAGGATTTACCAAGCCAAGTAAAAGAATTGCTTACAAAGGGTTTTGTTCGAGAGAGCATGAGCCCATGTTTTATTCTTGTCCTATTGGTACCTAAACAGGATAGAACATGGAGGATTTGTGTGGATTGTAGAGCCATCAACAAGATAACAGTAAAGTATCGCTATCCTATCCCTCGTCTTGATTATATGCTAGATCCATTAATCTTTTCTAAAATTGATCTTAAAAGTGGTTACCATCAGATTTGTATGAATCCTAGAGAAGAATGAAAAACTGCTTTTAAGGCCAATTATGGACTTTACATGTGGTTAGTTATGCCTTTTGGCTGAACAAATGCACCCAATACATTTATGAGAATAATGAAAAATGTTTTTAAAGATTTTCACAAAAAATTTGTTGTGGTGTATTTTGATGATATCTTGAACTTTTTTTAAAATCTAGATGAATACCTAGAGCACCTAAAATAAGTTTTTGATGTCCTTGGGAATCAGCGCTTATATGTTAATCTCAAAAAGTGTATGTTCTGTGTGGATCGTGTAGTTTTCTTAGGTTTTGTGGTAAGTTCTAAGGGGGTTTAAGTAGATGGTGATATAATCAAAGCAATTAAAGAATGGCCTAGACATAATAGTGTAACTGAAGTTAGGAGTTTTCTTGGACTTGCTAGTTCTTATATGAGGTTTGTGAGGGACTTTAGAACCATTGCTTCTCCTTTAACTGAAGTTATTAAGAAGGATAAGATTTTTTAATGGGTAAAAGGAATAAGATTATGCATTTAACTTGCTGACAGAAAAATTATGTTATGCTCTTCTTTTGCAATTACCTGATTTTTCTAAGTCTTTTGAAGTTGAGTGTGATACCTGTGGTAAGGACATAGGTGTTGTTTTGATACAAGACTCCAAGCCAATTGCCTACTTTAGTGAAAATCTAAGTGAAGAAACATTGAACTACTCAACTTATGATAAGGAGTAATATGCCTTGGTAAGGGTGTTAGCTACATGGCAGCACTACTTGTGGCCTCGAGAATTCGTGGTCAAGACGGATCATGAGTCATTGAAGTACTTGAACAACCAAGGTAAACTTAGTCATAGGCATGTTAAATAGGTGGAGTTTATTGAAACTTCTCCTTATGTAATTGCCTACAAACAAGTAAAGGAGAATGTGGTTGTTGATGCGCTCTCAAGAAGGTATATTTTGATATCTACTCTTACTTCAAAGTTGTTAGGTTTTGACCAAATCAAGTTACTCTATGCTAATGACTTTGATTTTGATAAAAAGAAATTTATGTATGTAAATTCAATCTTTGAGAAATTCAATCTTCGAGATAAATTTCTATTTAAGGAAAATAAGTTATGTGTACCTAACTGCTCTTTATGTGAACTATTTGTTAAGGAAGCACATTGTGGAGGGCTAGTGGGACATATTGGAGTGCCTAAGACTCTGGAAATACTTTTTGAACATTTTTATTGGCCTAGCATGAAAAAGGATGTTGAAAAACTGTGTTCTCATTGTCTTGAATGTAAACAAGCTAAGTCTAGAACATTGTCGCATGGTCATTATTCTCCTTTACCAGTTTCTCGTTCTCCTTCGACTGATATTTCTATGGACTTCATATTGGAGATTCCAAGGACTAAATATGGTAAGGATAATATATTTGTGGTAGTAGACAAATTTTCTAAAATGACTCATTTTAATCCATGTAAAAAGACTAACGATGCATCTCATGTGGCTGACTTGTTTGTAAAAGAAGTAGTTAAATTGCATGGAATACCTAGAACTATTGTTATTGATACGGATGCCAAGTTTTTAAGTCACTTTTGGAGATTTTTTTGGGAATGTTAGGGACTAAATTGCTATTTTCCACATCTTGTCACCCACAAACTGATAGGCAAACAAAAGTGCTTAATAGAACTTTGGGGAATATGTCGAGGGCTGTTTTGAAAGGCAAGTTTGACTTCTTGGGATTGTTACTTGTCTAATGTGGAATTTGCTTATAATAAGACCTTTCATTCTTCTACTGGTAAGAATCCTTTTGAAGTTGTATATAGATTCAACTCGTTAGCCCTCTTGATTTACTGTCTTTATCTACTAATGATTTTTCTAATCTTGATGGTAGAAAGAAGGCTGATATGATGAAGAAGATTCATGAACAAACAAGACTTGCAATTGAAAAGAAAAATTAGGAAGTTGCATTACGAAGGAATAAAGGAAGAAAATATGTTGTGTTTAAACCTGGGGACTTGGTGTGGGTGCATATGAGCAAGGAAAGGTTTCCTTCCAAAAGAAAGACCTTGATAGATCCTAGTGGAAGTGGCCTGTACAAAGGTCCTTGAAAGGATTGGAGACAATGCTTATAAACTTGATCTTCCTGGTGAGTTCCAAGGTAATGCTACTTTTAATGTTTCTGATCTTTCCCATTTTGATGGAGATTTGAATTCGAGGATGAATTTTCTTGAAGAAGAGGGGAATGATAGCATCATACAAAGGTCCACTCAATTGAAGGAAAAGGATGAAGCTTGAGAAGCTCAAAGGAGGCCCATAACAAGATCTCAAACCAAGGAGTTTAATGAAAAGCTCAATAGGCTTCAATTGCAGATCCAAAGGTGTCTTATTGGGGAAGAAGAGCTAAAGCCCAAGAAGGATGAATTGTCTAAATGCTACAACTATTTGGTGGCACAAATTCAAGTGTAAGAGGAAGAATTTTATTTTTACATTTCATGCAAATAAGGCCAAGAAGAGTCCAAGAATCAGCCACAACAAAGGTTGTTTTCTGCCCAAGTTTGGAGAGAAGACTTGTCAAACTTTTCAAAATTGTCAAGATTCTTTTCGTAGTTGGGCTTTACCTTATTTCCATATTTATATATAGGTTATTAGTGTTTTCTTTATTCTATTTGAGTTATCCTAGTACCATTTAATGCTTTTCTAGAACTACTAGGTCTATCCTTAGTTAAGGTTACTTGATTTCCTTTCTAGTGTAGGATTTAGCTTGTGATTTTCGTTCTAGGTTTTGGATACTCCTTGGGCATAACCTAAGGAGTCTTGGACATCCAAGGACCCTATAATATATATAGTAGTCTTTTTTCTTACATTAAGGATAGTTAGATTAATATTAATAATATTTGAGAGAGTTATATTGAACCTTTGTGACTTGTTCTTCGAGAATTTATCTTTAAATCTTTACTAGTTCATAGTTTGAGGTATAAAGAACTTTCTTCTTGTGACATCTTTGATTTCTTTTTGGATTTCATTAGAAAGTATTAGTTTACATTATCATCTTTAGCTACTCATAAGACGGTCAAGATCCGCATCTAACAGTTTGATTCATTTTTTCAAGTAAAGGCATTAGATTTCTTCCATAAATATTTACGTTGTTACTTGGATCTTGTCAAGGTCTTAGAATATCAATTTGTTGGAAATTCTTGGATATTTCCTTTGAATTTGCCATATCATTAATTAGTTATTATCTTTCTTTTTTTATTGTTGCTTCTGCATCGTAGTATTCACTCCATCTTATTATTGTGTCTAACCTCGATTCAATCACCAAATAGCGAGGAGGCTTCCCAATTCTAGAATGCACTGATCTAGACATCAACGATGCGCGGGCTGAAGTCCTCAATCAGCTGTATCTGCATCACGAAATGATGAAGGCCCAAATGAACATCAGCACATGGAATATACTATTATGTAAAATGGCTCAAGAGAGTAAAGCTCAACTCACTCACTTTGACTCAAACAACTCATGCTCGACTCACTATATACAATTTTAAAGCAAATCATGCTTTTATAATAGACTTAGTAGAAATATACTCAATTTAAAATATCTTGCTCAATCAGTGTTTACTTAGGAGTTTCTCTTAACCTACATCCAATCCCACCACCTTTAGTTTGGTGATGTACAACAAAGGCGACATTGTTACCACGCCCGTCCTAAACTTGCCAAGGTAATGGATAATCAATTTTGTCATGGATCCATAGTGAATATCCATCATCTGACAAGAGTCGTCAGAACATGTTATATGAGTATCCTACACAAGCAACATAGTACTGTGGGTTATAGAGTAGATATATGCTCACTCCCAGCTTAGTGCTCGATACTCCTCCCAAAAATAAAATATGGTCAACTTATCAATCAACTCAAATTTCAATTCTCAATCAATAAACTCAAATCCCAACCTCATTAGGTTATCTCCGCTTAACTCATCTCAATTTCTCATCAACTCAGTCAATCAAGGTCAACACAAACTCAAATGATCATTCAAAGACACTCAATTAGACTCATCATATAATACAAGCAAGATACATAACTAATAGATGATTAAATGCAACATGCTTCTCATGCTCAACAATTCTCAATTTACACAACTCCTACAATCTTTAACTCAATGCTCAACCCAATCAAGGCATAGGTTTTGTAAAGATCGTTCAATTTAGGGTTAATGATATCAAGTATAAAATATTTATGTTAATCTCATATTAGTAGTCATGCAACATGATAATTACCTCACTTATTATAATAAGAACTCATAGTAAATGCTAAAACTCGATAATTGGATGATAGGGATTTCAAAACTCAACTCTTGTTCTTAATTTTTGACTCAAATAGGTGAAAGGGTGTGTGAATGAATGTAGTTACACACTTTAGTAAGCCTTACATACCTTGAAATAGAAGAGCAATCAACCTCTCAGAGACTCTCTACTTACGTGCTTGGAAACCTAGCTTATGCTTTCTAAAATTCCTAAGTGATTTTGAGGAGTTATTAAGGGTACTGATAAGGATGTAAGGGTACTGACAAGTCCAAAACATTGTGGGTTTTAATTAAAAAGGATGGAAAAATACAAAATTACCCCTAAAGAAAAATTACTGAAGTGGACCATCCAACCCTTTTTAATGGCATGTGAAACAGGTTACGAGTCGTGTTCCTCTCACATGGAAAGTAGATCGAAATTGTGAATTTTTGAGTCTCATTCTACGAACTGTCAGACTGATCGTGAAACAAGTTATGAGTCATGTTCCCTCTCGTAGAATCTAGACCAAATTCATAGATTTCTTGATCTTATTCCATGACTTGACAGATGACTCATGCAACATCTTACATGTCATGTTCCATCTTGTAGACTCCCTTCTATACCCAAAATTTTCAACTCTACAACCCCTTTCACGACCTGGCCATGGGCCGTACTCCATACAACAACTCATAAACCTCTCATAGAACCAAATTTGAGGGCCTGTTTCACTTTCAAAATATTTGGGGTGTTATATTATCATCCCCTTGAGATCATTTATCCTCGAACGAAGTGAAATCTAGGGAACTTAGTCAAGGCACAAATCTCCCTATGGACTCTAACTATCAACTAGATCTCATTTCACTCATACAATCAATCAGTCAAGAAACTCAACAAGCAAAACAATTAAACAGTCAACACATCAAACCAATCCTCACTCAGACTTTAGAGCTCTATCGTCTCTCAAGCTTAGAATGGAAGGGGAACACAAGGAATAGGAAGTAAAGAATTTAGAAGAAAATCATTATCATCAACTTTCTCATCATCAGCATGTAGGAAGAAATGAGGGTACTTGGCCTTCATATCCTCCTCCGCCTCCCAAGTAGCTTCTTCTACAATTTAGTTTCTCTATAACACTTTGACAGATACAGTATCCTTGGTCCTCAACTTGCTAACCTAATGATCAAGGATTTGAATGAGGATTTCTTCATAACTCAAACTGTCCTTCACTCAAATACTCTCAATAGGCAAAAATAATGTAGCTCTCCTAAACACTTCCTGCACATGGAAATATGGAAGACCAGATGGATGGCCGCTTATTCTAGTGGTAAATCTAATGCATATGTCACATTGTCCACTCCCTTTATGATCTGATCTACATACCTCGGACTCAGATTTCCCTTCTTCCCGAATTGCATCACACCCTTCATAGGTGATAATTTAAAATACACCCAATCGTTGACCTCAAACTCTAAGTCTCTTCTTCTAACATTGGTGTAGGATTTCTTTCAACGTTGTGCAGTCTTTATTCTTTCTCATATGATCTTCACTTTCTCCATAGCTTATTGAACCAAGTCTGCTCTAATCAACTCTGCTTCATTTACCTCGAGCCATCCAATCAATGATCTATACCTCCTCCCATAAAGTGCCTCATGTTGGGCCATCTAAATACTCGAATGAAGCTGCTGTTGTTGTAGGTAACTAAATCAAATGCAAATGGTCATCCCAATTATCTTTAAAGTTACTGACCTAGGTCCTCATCATATCCTCTAATATTTTATGTAGGATTACCCATTGATGCAAGGAATAAGGGCTACTAGTCTTTTCGGAAATTGAAGGCCTAAATTGTGTGCTCTGCTGGCCATCGGTCTATGGGTGGAAAGCAATGCTAAGGTTCAATTTGAACCTAAGCCTTTTTGGAAAGACTTCCAAAATTGAGTTGTGAATTGGGGTCCTCTATCTAAGATAATAGACAAGGGGACTCCATGCAATCTAACAATCTCCCTTATGTATAATCAGTTATAATACTCTGCAGTGTTACTTTACCTCCAAGAAGTGTGCAAATTCTGCCATCCAATCAACTATCACCCAAATTGAATCATGCTATTTGTGGGACCTCAGTAAGCCTGTGATCAAGTACATATTAATTATCTCCCATTTCCATTCTGGAATCCCAATGTTCTAAGCTACTACACATGGCCTTTGGTGCTAAAAATTAACTTGTTGGCAATTTGGGCACTTGGAAACAAACTCAGTAATGTCTTTCTTCATTCCACTCCACTAGTAGACTTACATCTTGGTTGACCCTGGGTGGATGGAATATCTTGTGCTATGGGCTTCTCCCATGATCCTCTCTGGAACACTATCAGCATCTGGAACATAAAATCTGCCTTGGTACCCCAATCTCGATCTCCCTCTTTTGCGAAAGCCATCACTTTATGCAACATGCGCTTTTAATTATAGCAAGATAGGGTCTTGATCTTGTCTCTCCTTCAGACCCATTATGCAAAAGTACTCCTTCTTTGACCGATTCATCCAGTTGAACTCACAGTGCCAGTTGGTGAACCTCTTTAGCCAACTGCTTTTCTCTTCCTCGACATTGGTGGTGCTTCCCATAGAAAACCTGCTAAGAGCATTAGCAACTACATTAGCTTACCTGGATGGTAAAGTATGCTCATGTCATAATTCTTAAGTAGCTCAAGCTACCTCCTCTACCTCAGATTAAGCTCCTTATGGGTAAAGACATATAGCAGGCTCTTGTGGTCTGTGAATACAACAACATGTGCTCCATACAAGTAGTGGCGCTAAAGTTTTAGGGCAAACACCATTGATGCCATATCCAAGTCATGAATGGGATAATTCTTCTCATGCACTTTAAGTTATCTGGAAGCACATGCAACAATATTTCCTCTCTGCATCAACATACATCCTAATCTAACTCTTGAAGCGTCGTAGTAGATAACAAATCCATCCATTCCATCAGGCAAGGTTAACATTGGTGCAATAGCCAACCCCGTCTTCAACTTCTGGAAACACCTCTTACACTCTCAGACCATTAAAACTTGACCTTCTTCTGAGTCAGTCTAGTCAACGGTACTAATATATAAGTAAATCCTTCGAAAAGTTTGAAGTAATAGTCAGCCAATTCTAGAAAACTCCTAATATCTGTCAGCAAGGTTGGCCTAGTCCAGTTCTTAACCACCTTAATCTTTTGGGTATCCACTTGAATGGCATTGCCCGAATTCATTTGGCCGAAGGATGCCATAGATTTAAGCCAAAACTCACACTTCAAAAACTTCACATATAACTCATTATCCTTGAGCGTCTGCAAATCGATTCTAAGATGATTCACATGCTCCTCCTCATTTATGGAATAAACAAAATATCATCAATAAATATAATCATGAACATGTCAAGATACTATCTGAATACTCTTTTCATCAAGTTCATAAAGGTTGCAGGTGCATTTATCAACCCAAAGGAGATCATCAAGAACTTGAAGTGACCATATTGGGTTTGAAAAGCTGTCTTTAAGATGCCACCTTCTCTCCCTTTCAACTGGTGATAGCCTAATAGGAGGTAAATCTTTGAGAAATAGTGGCACCCTAAAGTTGGTCAAACAAGTCGTCGATCCTCGGAAGGGGATACTTATTCTTGACTCTCACCTTGTTCAATTGGCAGTAGTTAATACACATTCTAAGGGAACCATGCTTCTTATGCAATAACAAGACTGGAGCACACTATGGAGAGATACTTGGCTTGATAAATCCCTTCTCTAGAAAATCTCTCAATTGCTCTTTCAACTCTTTCAACTCTGCAGGGGCCATTCTATATGGCGAAATAGAAATATGCTGCGTATCGGGTAGAACATCAATTCTGAAGTTGATCTCCCTATTAGGAGGAACTCTAGGTAGATCCTCAGGATATACATTAGGAAACTCACTTACAACTGGGACGGACTTAGGAGTAGGAGGCTTAACAACATCAGACTTGACACATATGAGGTGATAGATGCATCCCTTAGCGATCAATCTTCAGGCCTTGCGGTAGGAAATAAACCTACACTTAGGTGCAGTAGAATCTCCTTTCCACTCTAAAATTGGCTCATTCGAAAACTAAAATTTGATAGTCCGTGTTCTGTAATCAACAGATGCATAATAGGCAGGCAGCCAGTCTATGCCTAGGATCACATCGAAATCAACCATCTCTAATTCACTCAAATCAGCAAGAACATCCCAATGATAGATGGACACCACACAATCTCTATAGACTCTATCGGCTCGAATGGACTCACCAACAAGGAAACAAAAAATGACTCTTGCAAGTAGGAAGGATCTCAAATCTCCCAACCACGTATAGCATCACACAAGTGACAACCAAATCAAGTAAGGCATAACAAGGAAAGGTAAAGACTCGAAGCATAACTGTAGCAACGTTTGGTGCAACCTTTTGGTTCTGTCGATTCCCCATCATATATAGATGGTTGGTCCCACCGCTTGCCCCTGATGCAACACTCTCCAGTTAATCCCTTGTTGGTGGTGCTGTTTTATAATGTTAGGCATTATTTCCCTACATCAGACACTGCGAAAATGGACTTGTTGGCAACACTTGTAGTAAGTGTTCCCTCAATCTCTACACTCTTCCAGATGCCATCACGCCCAAAGTCCCATTAAGGTGGATTGGCTCTCAATGTTGGTTGATGTGCTATCTAATTACAACACATTTGATACCTAAAACATAGAATTTTGCATGTTCTTAAATTGACTTTTTATGAGGTTTTATGTGTTTCTGTGTTTTTCTTGCAGAATATACAGGTTGACATGATTTTGGGAGAAACTTGCAGATTTGATGATGTTCAGCTACGAGTCATAGTGTGCCCTCATAGCCAGAAATAGTGTTCAAAAATTAGGAATTTGCAAACTGAAGGTAAACTATACGAGGCTAACCTACAAGTTGTAGATCTTACCACGACTCGTAAGAGGGGGCTTCGTAGCCAGGAACAGTATTGCCAAAATTTGGACCAAGAATTGCAACTAAAGACTATGAATAGACACTACAGGTCGTAGAGTAGACCACGACTCATAGCAATAGATCGTAACAATCAAGTCCAAAATGCCAAGTGCTGACTATGAAAGCCCGATTACGGCTCGTAGGTCACCTTATGAGTCATTCCTGTGAACCGTATCTGCTACCAGCTATATTTTCTATTTTATTTTTATGGTCCTTTTTTAAATAGTATAAATAGTTAATGATAGGTTTTTTTTTGAAAGGAGACTTGACATTTTGGAGATTCTACCACTTTGAATATTCTTACAGAGCATTTCTCTTATGATTTCGAGTAGATTTTAGGTTTTTAATTTGAAGACCCAATTTAGGGGTTTTGAAATCACTTGTACTCAAACTCCATTATTGCAAGCTTGTGGTTTCAATATCAAAGTGGTGTTGTTCTTCATTGTTCTTGGGTAATTTCTAAACCATGTTTACTTTATTCATTCTTTGTGATTTTGCCCTAGCCATAAGTGGCTAAACACCCATAACTTGGGGTTGTGGGTACCATGAGGAGTTAACTTGTAATAACCCGGATTTTGTGCATTTTTTTGATTGTGTAAGTGCATGTATTGTTTATTTCCTTTTATTTTGAATGTTGTTTGGTTGTGGCCAACACCAAACCCCGCCTACTATCATAATCCTAACAAAGGTAGTGATGAATAAGAAAAAGGAAGTAGATAAAAAGATTCAATTGATGTGTTCTCATCTAATCAACCAAACTTGACCAAGGGGATGTTGACTGGGAAAATGGATAACGTTTACTTGGCACACTATGTTTACCGACCAAGCGCCATGGTGAAATTTGACCTTCACCTTCACAAGAGAGGTGGAAGAACGAACCTAAGTTACCATCTTGCATGCAATGTCTCTATTAGAGTTATGTTATCCAGGGTATTTGAGTTAATGAATCATGCGGAACACAATTCCCAAGTTGTCCCTCAAATCGATTATCTCTTTGCATTAGTGGTGTAGTGTTTTTATTTTCTTTCACTTCAATTGCAAAACCCCACATTCTAGAGAACATAGCCAATTTATACTTGAAATAATTGTTGGTGAATCAATATGGTCAAGCCCGTATTCCTTGTGGATTTTACCCTAATCTCTAGTTAGGTTTATACTTAATAGTGATCGCTTTACTGTTGGAGTGTGAACAGCAAAATTTATGGTGCCATTGTTGGGGAATATGGCTAGGTTCATGACTTGATTTCACTAGTAGTTAGTTCAAGTATTGAATTCTAGATTCTCTTATATTTTACTTTTGTTTTTATTTTTGTTGTTTAGTCTCATTTGCAGGGTGTACTAGGTTTGCATGCCCAACACAACGAGCCAAGGCAATCCCTTAGCTCCCTCAATTTGGAGATCCACCGAATTACAAGAAGAATGACCTAAGGAAATGAGGATATCGTGATTGAGGAAGCTATTGTTCAACATGAGGAAGATGTGGGTAGAGATGAAAACCCACCTCAACGAGAGTATAGGCCATACCATAGGGACTTCAACAGTAATGTATATGGTTAGAATCAATATAGGTTGAACCCTATGGCTATGGATATCATGGGAGCGATAGTGTTGCTACCGCTACCGGCCGACATTAAATTCACAGTTTCAAGTGGTCTATTGCAAATGCTTCAAAATAGTGGTTTATTCACAGGTCTAACTTCAGAGGATTCACATAATCATCTCTAGAATGTTGCATTTGTTTGTAAGAGTATGATGGGTACACAATATCTGTCAATGGATGCAATTGGTTTGCGAGTGTTCCCATTATCTCTCACAGGCAATGCAGCAATATGGCTATCCAGGCTAAAAGTTCGATAACTAGGTGGGCCAAGCTACAAAGAGCCTTCTTAGAAAGGTACTTTCCGAGGTACAAAAAGCTTAAGCTCAAAGATCAAATAAATAACTTCGAGCAATTACCAGGTGACTTGATAAGCGCGACACAGGAAAGGTTCACCAAGTGTTTGAGGATGGTCCCCAATCATAAAATTGTAGATGGTGCTTTTGTTGAAATCTTTTACTGAGCTCTTGATGAAAATAGTCAGGCATGTGCAGACACTATTATGGGTAGTATGTTTCTAGATCAAACATTTCCATGAATTGCTGAAAGAATGGAGCAAGTGGTCAAAGTGAATCAAGCATGGGGTCAAAGAGAGAGAGGTACAACCAAAACTACTTCTACAGTGAACACCAACAATGAGCAAGCTAAGGTCAATGAGGAGATTGTGCAAAAACTTGCTCAACTTCGCACAAGTATGGAGTTGGTATTGAAGAAAAACCAAGCAAGTGTCCATGCGGTATCTCACCAACCTCCTAAGGCTCCCATGTATAAAGAACTAATCTTTTGATGAAGATGCTTGTTTTGTGAGTAACAAAGTGGAGTGTTTTCGAAACAATGCCCAAGGGTCCAACTCGCACTATTGGAGGAAAGGTTCCGGAAATCAACATCAAAACTACAATCGAGAGGATATGTATAAAGATAACTATGGTGGTTACTATGAAAGAGAAAGAGCATCGGAGGCCGAATGGGGGCGAAAAGATGGTTATAGAAATGGTCCCTATAATCGTGATGCTAGATACAGCAACTCTAGGACTGAAGAAATATTTGACAAGTTGTTGAAGAGAGTTCACCATCACGATGATACTTTAAAGTGATGAGATCAGATATCTCAAGAATAAATCAAAAGATAAAGTCTCAATCGGTGGCTACAAACAATTGGAGAATCAATTTGGGGCATTGCATGACGGTCATGATGAGAAGTGGAAAGAGCACTATAGATCCCCTAATGCCAATGGTTGATGTTTAAGCTTGTACAAAGGATATTGATGACAAGGTTGATATTGATGAGGAAGGTTTGAAATGTAATGGAACGAAAAGAGAAGAGGCAAAAGGGCAAGATAAGGCCATGATGATTGCAAGACCCTCTCCTCCTTTCCTGTAAAGACTCAAGGAAAAAGAGGAGGATGGCAAATTCAAACACTTCCTTTCGATGTTAAAACAATTGTCCATCAACATCCCTCTTTTAGAAGCTTTGGAGAAGATGCCCTTGTATGCCACGTACATGAAGGGTTTGGTGACAAAGAAGTGCACGTTGAGCCAAGTGCTTTTAAAAAGGCTCCAACAATGAAGTACCATCATGACCAAATGCCTAGTCCAAAAGAGGGAAGATCTCGGTGCATTCACCATTCGTTGCACCAAGGTGATTTAGAGTTCGCAAGGGCATTATGTGATTTAGAAGCAAGTATTAATTTGATGCCTCTTTCCATCTTCTTTATAATCTAGAACACATGTCCTCAACATATACTCAAGAGTCTATATGGTCCGCTCTGCTTGCCCATCTATCTAGGACGGAAGGATGTACTAAGATTTACCTTCGTACCAAGCCCTGTTTAAAAGGACTTCCAAAATTGTGCTATAAACTGGGCTCCTCTATCTGAAATAAAGGATATAGGGACCCTGTGTCATTTAACGATCTCCTTAATGTAGAATCTGGCATAGTCCTCAAGTGTATCAATTATCTTGACAGGTAGAAAGTGAGCCGACCTTGTCATTTGGTCTACTATTACACATATCGAGTCATGATGTTTACGAAATCAAGGTAAGCCTATTATGAAGTCCATGTTAATATTCTCCCACTTCCACTCTGGAATCTCAATGTTCTAGGCCACACCACAAGGTGGGTGCTCCGCCTTCACTTGCCGGCAATTTGGGCATCTGGACATGTACTCTGCAATGTCCTTCTTCATGCCACCCCACCAATAAACCTCTCATAAGTACCTATACATATTTGTTGCACCTGGGTGAATAGAGTATCTAGCATTATAAGCCTCAGCTAGAATCCTATCTCTAAGGTCATCAACACTTGGTACACACAACCTGCCATGGTATCTCACGACTCTATCTACCCTTTTTGCAAACACAACACTTTTTGCTTCTGAGCATCTTCTTTCTGTTGAATGAGGATAGGATCCCGATCTTGCTTTTCTTTTACCTCCACCAATAAGGATGACTCTGCCCCATTTTAAAAATGGCACCACCCTCATCAAAATCTTCAATTCGCACCCCTAAGTGGGCTAGCCTGTGCACTTCCTTAGCTAGTTCTTTCTTTCCATCCTCAATGTGTATAGTGCTCCCCATGGTCAACCTGCTAAGAGCATCAATAACTACATTAGCTTTACCTAGGTGATAGAGGATGCTCCTTCAACAGTTCCAACCATCTCCTCTACCTCAAGCTCAACTGCTTTTGGCTGAATACATATGCAACCTTTTATTGTCTGTAAGTACATCTACATAGCCATCGTACAGATAGTGTTGTCTCTAGATTTTCAGAACAAACACCACAACAGCAAGCTCAAGGTCATGAGTTAAGTAGTTCTTCTCATGAGTCTTAAGCTGTCTATATGCTATCACTTTGTCTCTCTGCATCAAGACAGATCCCAACCCAACTTTGGAAGTATCAAAATATACAACAAAGCCATAGCTCCCTCGGGTAGGGATAAGACTAGAGCTATAGTTAACGTAGTTTTCAACTCTTGGAAACTCTTCTCACAAGCTTCTGACCATACGAACTTAACCTTCTTTTGAGTTAGTTTAGTCTAGGGAGCGGAGATCGAAGAGAACCTCTCTGCAAAACGCCTACAGTAGCCTGCCAACCCCAAGAAGCTTCTTATCTCAGTTGGAACTATGGGACTTGGCCAGTTCTTAGTTGCCTCAATCTTTTGAGAATCAACTTGAATGCCTTCACCAGAAACAATGTGATCTCGAAATGCCACGGATGCTAACCTAAATTCACATTTGAAAAATTTAGCATACAACTATTGGTCCTTAAGGGTCTAAAAGATAATTCTAAGATGGTCAACGTGCTTCTCTTCATTACTGGCATAGATCAGGATGTCATCTAATACACAATGACAAATATATCTAGGTATGGCCTCAACACCCTATTCATAAGATCAATGAAGGTCACTAGTGCATTTATCAGTCCAAATGACACGACCAAAAACTCAAAATGACCATAACAGGTTCTGAAGGCTATTTCAGGAATATCTCTTTCTCTAACTTTAAGCTGATGGTACCCAGATCTGAGGTCTATTTTTGAAAAACAAGTAGCACCCTAGAGCTGGTCAAATAGGTCATCAATTCTGGAAAGAGGATCTGTCACGACCCAACCCAGGGGCCGTGGCTAGTGCCGATTGGCCACCTAATACAACCATTAACTCTAAAGACCAACATAGCCACTGGGAAATCTACCGAAATTTTGGCAGAGTTTCCTCTATTTTATTAACTAGCCTCACCTGCAAGAAAACCCAACAGCTTCCCAGACAACAATACAGATATATATTTCCTTATACATAAACATAAATGCGGGCCGACAAGGTCTCCGCTGCGGTCCTGCCGCCTAATAATCATG